>JALMGJ010000003.1:174961273-175183773 GCA_023362775.1 Charina bottae | reverse complement strand
TTTGTTGAGAATTGTCCTGAAATGAATTGAATAATTTTGAAATCTATAGAACATCAGACCCAGATTATCAATTCAAATTTTGTGCTAAATTTCAATCACAGTGTTTTTTTTAAAGGTCACCATTCTGGTAAGCCTTTCACTTATTATGTTTTTTAGAATAGTTATGTTTGAAACAGTAAGAGGCTCAATGTAAAATAACAACTGAATGTTTGCTTAGAAATTAAAGGTAAGGTTGCAATTCTTGTTCACCCCTATGTTTGGGGAAGCATCATGAAATTCAGTGAGACTTACTTCTGTATAGGCATGCACAAGAGTGTACATTAATCAATTTATTTGTTAGCATGCTAGCATTCAAAGAAAGGTGTGATTTTAGAAATCACCATTAGCCAGTAAATTGGTATCAGGATGGAGAATCCTGCCAGCACAGTTATGGGGGGTGGAAGTAATCTGGCATTCCTGCAGGGTCGCTAGGAATGTTTTGTAACAGTAGTCTGACGTGACTGCAAAGCCACCAGGAATGTTGATTAGTATTGTTTAGTCAAACGGGCTGGCGCCAAGATCGGCCCGGATGGGCTGTCAGCTCGTTAGCGAAGGATTGGGGCTGAGTAGTATGGAACCAGGGAGAGCGTGGGGAGGGCAGTCATGCAGTGACTCCCCCAATGTGGGGGGGCAGGCACAAGGTAAAGAATGTAAAGGCCTCTTGGCGCGACTGTCCTTCATTCTAGTTTTTGCATTGGAACAGATCACTTGCTTTAATAAAGAACTCTTTCATATCCTTGATGGCTTGTCGTAACAGTTTCTGAATTAACGCTGAAGGATCAGAACCATCACAAAAAGACTAGAATCAATAAAAGCTACCTTACACGGAGACATCATGTCTACCGAAGAAGGTCAGCAGCTGGAATACCCAGAGACTGAAGAATTCTCCCTCGAAGGGGGAGAGAAAGGCGACAGGGTGGAATTGGAAGGAACATCCAAATGAATTGCGAAAGAGAGGACGGGGGCATTAGGAACTGGAGAGGAGGAGAGTGGAGTGAGGGTGAGAGAAATCTCCCAACGAGCGGAGCCGCACGAAGAGGGATTTGTCCAACCCCAGAGGCAGAGACACCCTTATCCCGAACAGTGGGGGCAACCAAGCGTGCCTGGGCCCTGGAGGTGGGATGCAGCACAAAGAAGGACCCTGCTTGGTGGGTAACGATGCGGGGGAGGGACCACCTCCCCTCCTTGCTGGTGCCCGTAGGATGAATGGAGAAGGTAGAATGGGAAATGAGTTCCCTAAGAGGTCAGATGACAAAACTGCAAGGAACCATTGAGCAGCTGCTTTGGAGTATGAATCTAGGAATGGCTGCCGGTGCTGAAATGGCAAGCTCCCGAGCGTCCACCCTACAGCCCGTCTTCGGGAGAGACCGCAGCATGGAAAGACGCAGGGCAGCTGAGATCGCTCGCCCGCCTTATGGCTGGAGCCTGACGGAATTGCCAAGGGCATTCCCAGGATGGAACGAGCCCTTCGGAGGAAGGGATTTGAAGGTAAAGTTCAGTGGGGAACCCAGGAACTTAGCTTGCTTCCTGACTCATATAAAGGGCTTCATGGATGAGTTCGAGGCAGGTTTCCCCACAGAAGGCGCAAAAGTATGGCACGTCTCATCTCAGCTGGAGGGAGAAAAGGCGGATTGGCTCGTAGAATTGCATGATGCCGAGGCGCCAGAGTTAGAAGACTTTGAAAGTTTCATGACTGCTTTGAGGATAAGGTTCGAAGACCCCCTCTCTCAAATGAGAGCCAAGACAAGCCTGCAACATATTAAGCAGGGCAGCAGGTCGATGTCTGAATATGCCTTGGAATTCAGGAGATTGGCTGGAAAGTTGACAGACTGGCCGGAATCCCTGAAAGTTGAATACTTTCAAGAGGGCTTCCATCCAGAGATTTTAGAGTGGGCTCTAGCTAGAGGAGACCCAGGAACCCTGAGGGGGTGGATTTGCCTGGTGGGCAAAATAGAAGATATGAGGATTCCCATTAAGTGAAAACAGAGGCACCAAGCAGAAGGAAGGAGAGAAGCGGCACCGACCATTCCCCCAGTGAGAGGGGGAACGAGTAAATCATGGGACAAAGAGGAGCGTTGGAGGAAACAAGGATTGTGCTTCAAGTGCAGTCGAGAGGGCCACCGCATCGCTAATTGTCCGCAATCAGCGGACACAGTGAGAATGAAGGTTGGGAGTAGCAGCACCAGAACCCCAGGACCAAAGGATAAAGGGGCAGTCGCCGCTGCCATGGAGGGAGGAGTTTATCCTCTCCTTTTCGGGGGGGGGGGGAGGCTACTGAAGAAGCTGAGCCATCGGGAAATGAGAGCCTGTTCTAAGTGTCGCCGAAGGGCAGGCTGTAACAGATGGGTGCATGGATCCGATGGTGAGTGGAACTTGCCCAGCCATGCTCGTGGGTTTGCGATGAGACACTGGGAGGTTGTGGCAGCATGGACTTGGTAGGGATGCTAGATTCGGGTTGCACCAGATGCCTCATGCACCCTGCTATAATAACTGGGCTGAGATTGAAAGTGGGGAAACTAAGGAACCCAAACATTTTTACCCAACTTGATTGATCAGAGATGCGGGGGGCCCCAGTGGAGTATTATTCAGAAAAGGTACGGATGCGGATAGGGAACCACAAGGAAATCTTAAGGTTTGCGGTGGCTCCAATCTCTACCCAACCCATCGTATTGGGCTTGGCTTGGCTACGGGCTCGCAATCCCCAAGTGAACTGGGCCACGGGGCAACTAACGTTTGCTGATGGGACTTATATACGCTTAACCCCAAAAGAACCAAGAACTGAAGCTGAGCTGATAGGCGCAGCGTCTGAGGTGTTGGGAGGATAGATGGAAGAAGACGACACTCTCATTCCTTTACAGTACCGAGATTTAAAAGAGGTGTTTGGAGAGATGGAGTCGAAACAACTTCCCCCTCATAGAAAGTCGGACTGTGCGATAGAACTGGAACCAGGGGCGGAGTTGCCCAAGACTAAGTT
The DNA here is from genome assembly GCA_023362775.1 of Charina bottae. NCBI lineage: Eukaryota > Metazoa > Chordata > Lepidosauria > Squamata > Charinaidae > Charina > Charina bottae. The sequence continues at coordinate 175,180,760 of JALMGJ010000003.1, read as the reverse complement.
GTATTCTATGGTGGGTGAGAAGGTTTATTTGTCTACAAAGTTCCTAAGGACTTGGCAATCCTCAAAGAAGTTGGGTCCAAAGTATGTGGGACCTTTCCCTATCATCAAAGTAATCAATGATGTAATGGTACAATTACAGTTACCAAAAAATCCAAGGAAAATCCATCCAGTTTTCCATTGCAGCTTGTTGAAGCCAGTGAGGGACTCAGAGCATTGGCATCCAGAACAACCTACACCAGTCCCAGTGATGGTCAATAGGGAACAGCATTTTGAGGTGCAAGACATACTGGATTCCAGATGTCATCGTGGGGGGCTGAAATATTTAGTACAGTGGAAACATTTCCCTAAGGCTCATAGTGAGTGGTAAACAGGCACCATGTGTAAACACCCCAATTAGTGAAAAAAATTCATGATAAGTTCCCAACAAAACCAAAGTAGAGGAGCCCTAAAAGGACAGGAAAGGAAGGCATGGAATATCCAGAATGTGAGATGGAATGTGTGCCTCAAATATGTATATGTATTCTCTCAGTAAAATCTTCGAGTTGGGAGATTCATTTTAAGGGGGGGGCAGTATGTCAGGATGGAGCATCCTGCCAGCACAGTTATGGGGGATGGAAGTAGTATGACATTCCTGCAGGGTTGTTAGGAATGTTTTGTAACAGTAGTCTGACGTGACTGCAAATCCGCCAGGAATGTTGATTAGTATTGTTTAGTTGAATGGGCTGGCGCCAAGCTTGGCCCGGATAGGCTGTCAGCTCGTTAGCAAAGGATTGGGGCTGAATAGTATGGAACCAGGGAGAGTGTGGGGAGGGGTGGTCACAGAATGACTCCCCAAATGGGGGGGGGGGGCTGGCACAAGGTAAAGAATGTAAAGACTTTCTGGCGCGACTGTCCCTCATTCTAGTCTTTGCATTGGAATGGATAACTTGCTTTAACAAAGAACTCTTTCATATCCTTGATGGCTTGTTGTAAGAGTTTCTGAATTAACAGCTGAAGGATCAGCAACCATCACAATTGGTCAGATGGATATTATGCTTGATCTACATAAGAACATGGTTAGTCCAAATTATCTGAAGCCTAAAATATGGATAAGAGTTGATGTTGCTACATGGATAGGTAATGATATCACTAAACTAATGATGTCTTTAGATATTCTATTGTCCATTTTCATTTTGGTAATTTAATGAAGTTTAGAATAACATTCGTGAATTCTAAATTTTCATTATTGGGCTGTTGCTTTTTAATTTGAAATTCAGAACTGGAAATCTCATCTAAACTTAGAGAAAATGATTGCAAAATTCACATTTAATAATGAATAATATTTACTGAAAAGGAAGTACTGAAAGGAACACAGAATCTAAAGCTGTACTGGAATGTTGATGATAACAGCTACTATTCAAAACCATTTGATTAAATTTAGCCATCGGAACACTTCCAAGTTCTAATAAAGCAGCAATTACATCTGAAAAGGGAGCTCAGCCAAAAACCTTACTATTCCAATCTTTCTCTTTCAAGCAACCTGCTACAATATAAGCTGCTTACTTTTGGTCACATACACATCCAAGTTCTTGGAAATGATGAATTGTAGGTGATTCCAAAGCACTTTAAACTGATCTCAGATCTAAGCTTATCTGTCATTCATTTGTTTACCTCCAAATTTCCCAAAGATTAAGAGTTTGTGATTAACAGACACTTAAGGAGAAAAAAGTTGGTTATTTTTGCTGAATCTTTTTCAAAATATGTTTCCTTTCCCCCACTTATTGAATCATACTGTATATTTCAGAAAGGAATAATAATATAGAAAGTAGTGTTTCATATTCTGATTTTACCATACTTTGTTTTAAAATTACATTGAACAGAAAAATATGTTAATGTTATTATATATTATATTCTAAAGTGTAAAACTAAAACTTATGGGATTTAACAGTGATATATTTGCAATGTTTCTTTGAAGAGGATGTTACTGCATTACTTAAGATTCATTAAAATTTTAAGCTTTGCATATAACACTAAATAGTTAAACTTGGATAGGGTTTTTACTTATTGGCCATTTAAAAAAGTTTTCAAAGATGGTATTCACATTCTGATTTTGAACATGTTTGGTGAGGATAATTTATTCATCACAATCACATGTTTCTGTCCTTACTGCTAGCTAATCATATCACATAGAGTGTCAGAATTGTGAATTCTATGGAAAAATAAACGATCTTTCTTACATTTTAAAAAAATGTTCAGGCAGAAATATCTTTTTGCAGGACGGTAAAGGTTCCCCCCACACATTTGTGCAGTCGTGTCTGACTCTAGGAGCCGGTGCTCATCTCTGTTTGTTAGCCAAAGAGCCAGCGCTGTCCGAAGAAGCTTCCACATTCATGTGGCCGCATGACGCGCGCGGAATGCTGTTACCTATCCACCGAAGTGGTACCTATTCATCTACTTGCATTTGCATGCTTTCGAATTGCTAGGTTGGCAAGAGCTGGGGCTACTGCGGGAGCTCACTCTGTCACGCGGGACTAGGGATTCGAACCTCTGAACTTGTGATCTTCCAATCGACAAGCCTGGCGTCTTACCTGCTGAGCCACCACGCCCCCCGTTTTGCACATTACTTGTTACAATTTTCTTCTACATTAGCAACATTGCAGATATTCTGGTATATGACTGAAATATACATTGGATACTTGAATTACACTATGGTATTGTAAAGAAATTTAGGGATGACCTAATGCCAGGTATGAAAGAACTGTTAGGGAGTAACTTGCAGAAAAGGTTACATACACAGTCCAGAAATTGAAGCAAATGTGAGAAACTCAAAATAATCCCACCTTGATTTTGCTTAGTATAAATTGGACAAAGAAAAACAGGCTCTCAAGAGTCCGTTAGCATATCCTACAACAATCAAACAACATTCCTAGAATCCCTGTGGTGTCTGTTTCTTTATCTGACCTACCTTGAAGGGCTGACAGGTATCAAAACAAGTAATCCCAGATATTGCTAGACCTCAGTTTCCAGCCTTGCTCACCATCTCCTGTAATGGCTTAGAATACTGGAAGTTGTACTTCAGGGGGACACATTCCCTATTCAAGATTAATTCAATGGTCCTCATAGCTTAATCTTAACAACACATAATAAAATTATTTGCTTAATAATGCTGTCATTTGATTTCAACGCAATGTGATTCTGTGAAGGTACACTGAGGATTGCTATTTTAGTGGGAATGTAACTATTTTAAACTTCTCTTTTGACTGATTTAGTTATTCTGCTTATATGTTTTTGTCTTTTGTCTTGAGGATTAAAGAAATTTAGGAAGCAGATTTTTTTTATTCCTCCCAGGAATAAGATCAGATTCACACTGCATGTTCTTAGAAAGAAAAAGATCTCCAAAAACAAAAAACTAAAAAAATCACAGGACACAGATGCCTCTTCTTAGCATAAAACAAGCAACACCATGACAAGTAGAACTATTATAAATTGGATTTGATGTGTGAAGTGTGTGTGTGTGTGTGTTGGAAAAAACAAAAGCAACGGCAATTTGTCCATTTAGAACATTATTTTGACTATGAAAGGAGGAGACATAAAATTGTTTATCTAAAGAAAAAATGTACAGGGACAGGGGGAGATAATTATCCCAGCCATTTAAAAGGAAATTAAGTAATATTACTGTCTATACAACAGATTCATATATAGGCTGACCATATTTCAGGATGGCAAAACGGGACGGGGTCTTATGTAATATTCCGTATTCATGAAAAAGACAGGGGTCCCTGCCCCCCAGTCCGTCTGATTGACTCCCGCCTGCAAACCTCGCCCCCCAGGCCATGCGATTGGTTCCCGCCTGCAAGCCCCGCCCCTAGTCCGCACGATTGGCTCCTGCCTGCAAACCCCGCCCCTGGTCCGCATGGCTCAAAATAATGATGATGATGATGATGATGATGATGATGATGATGATGTGCATAGACCTGCCTGCAAACCACGCCCCCCAGTCCGCACTCTGGCTCGGATCCTCCTTCCGCGCCATTCCCTCCAGGTTTGAAGAACGGGACAAAATTGAGATTTTTATGAAAATGACGGGACGATTGAAAAATGCTTAAAAAATGGGACGGTCCCGTTCAAAACGGGACGTATGGTCAGCCTATTCATATAACTATAAAATTCCACTGGCCTTATTCTAAGTTCACAACAATGTAATTTTTCATGTTATGTCTATTGCTTTGATCTCCCTTTTTTCCAAAATCATTGCAGGCAGGGACAAGAAGAGAAGTGATTTCAAAGTGTGGAACCTTATACTTGAATCTTTATGTGTACTGTGTGGCCAAGACATGAAGATATTAATGTACCTGCACTCAGAGACTATGGAACTGGTATTAGTCATTCCATGCGCACTGATGCACCCCAAGTCCCCATGACCTTGATGTGCAACACTGACATCAACACTTTAACCTTTTGCACATAACTGTATATTTACCTTTTGGCCTCAAACGTTTTATCAGGCTTTGAGACAGAAACAGCACATTCGTAGTAAGAATGCTAAGCTATTTGGACAGAAGGTAGTGAATCAAAAATTGCAAAACTTCTGCTTTCAAAAATAGCCTAAGTGACCTCTTACAATACTCTGACCACTCCACTGCAGGCAGGAGGCAACCCCTGTGAAGAGTGAATTCTGGCAAAGTTCTCTCTTCACAGATGATGCACAGCTTAAGCTATAATGAGTTTTTGGGTTACAAATGCTGAACGCATTAATATTCCTTGATGATAATTATCACAGTATAAGCACCTTTCCCAATGTGAGTAGCGTAAAGCAACTGAAGCAGCGTTTTTACTATTTTTGAAACAAGCTGGAAAATGGGATTTTATACTCCTTTAACCTGAGGTCAATATACACCTATGTAGCTACGTATATGTGTATTGAAACGTATTTCTGCATTTCATCAATCTACACTCTTTTGAGAGGTATTTTCTTATTCTCATTTGCTCTGTCATATAAAACTGTAATGTATTTTAAAAACATATATACTAATTTTGAAGAACATTTGGCCAACATTTTTATATTTAATATTTAAAAGTAGTCCTCCTTTCTTGGTCCCTTAACCACCCATAGAAAATTTTTACCAACTTATTACTAAACCATCACTACATTAAATCTATTTGATAGGAACAAATCTATCAGAGAATGTATGCATGATGTGGGAAACAGTGGGTTGGATTCAGCGATGCTTTTCTTGCTAATGCTAAGCTTTCACTGCATATATACAGTAAGCCTATTTTTATCTTCATACATCCAAGATTTCTATTCTACTTGTGCAAGCCACTATAGCACGCGCTGACTTCATTAGGCTGGGTGTCAATGCTAATTCTGCTAGTTGTTTTCTTACACTTCCTTGACTCCCCAGATGTACTTGAATTACAATTCCCATCACCCATAGCCAACAAGACCACTGTCTGGAAGTTGTAATTCAGCAACATTTGGATGATAAAGGTTATTCACCCATTCTCTTAGGTTTTGTAGAGATACTAGAGAAACACTACTTTTTCCACTTCATCTGCTAGCAAAATGTCCAATACAGCCCTGTATATATTCCTTGATTATCTTCCATGCTCATAATGTGCATGCACATAAAAATTAAACTGTCATATTGAGACTTTATATTATATTTTTTAAAAGGGAAATTTATTTTATGATTGCTTGTGCTATTCTTTGTATGTAGGTCTATCTTACGCTAATATCAGAAGACTGTATGTATGTATGTATGTATGTATGTATGTATGTCAGGTAATAACACTTAAAATGAATTTAAAAAAATAAAAATAGCTTTTAAAAAGGCAAAATAATTTAAGAGGCTGTTGGGAACAATGGGTAACAATAGGTAAAAATCAGTAAACTTTCCACTCACCTTGTTTTATTTCTCTATCTCTAGAGAAATCTACGTTTCTCTCCAATTTTACACATTTTTCATTATTCTCATGTATAAAATTAATGTCATTTTTCTTGAGGGAAAAAGGCGGATCCTAGTCATTGATAATCTGTGGTTTATCCCCCAAGTCACTTCTACATTAAGAATGGGCCCAATGGAGAAAGTATATTAGCATCAGTTTTTAATTTGGTTTATAAAGGGCAACCAGAATATTCTAAACAAGTACTAATTATTATAAAAATTGGCATAAAAAAGCAATGGTTCAAATAATAATAGCATGTTCCACAAAATCATCCCAATAGTGTTCTGATAAATTGAATTTTTAAGTTATAAGGATCCTTGATAGATCTCTATTTTTCATATTTATTCTTGATAAAATTATCAACTGCAATTTATCCTTCTACCATATCCAACTGACTCAGACTCTTTTATGTGTCTACTGGCTAACAACATTCATATCCTGTTAGAAAGTACCATGTTCTAAGTATTAATGTTCTAATCAGCCAATTCCAAAAACTGGAGTATACTTATTGTTTACTTCTGTACTGCCAAAATACCTTAACATCTTTATTTGTCTGTATGACAAGCCTTTATTTACACACTTCTTAATATTTAATACTGTTGACTTACTGTGAAAACCATGAAAGGATAATGATATACAAGGCTGGCCATTCTTTTTCTATTCAAACTTGTGCTTGTTCTGAATACTGCAGAAGGCCATTCATCATTAAAACTGATACATTCTGAAAAGTACCCCTTGCTAGCAAGATAAATGTGCTTAAACACCTTCTCTTTATTATAAACATGACTGTACATCTATTTTGTTAATTGAACAAAGTCTGTATTAATGTGCTTACGGAAGCCTCACATTGATAAACTGAACTCCCAGCACAGCACAAAATATGCTACAGATGTAATAAAAGGTAAATTGAGTGGGAGAAAAGAAAAGGGAACTTAGTACAGGCCAATTTGTCTTGGTTATTAATGCATGGAAACTATGTGGTTGACCCTTTTACAGGAGGGAAATTCTATGCACATCTAAATGCATTTGAGAATCAGTCAGGGCCATAAAAAGTATGATAAAAATACATAGATTAGATAAAATACATTTTTTCCTAGCAAAGTAATAATGTTGTTAAAATGATTCTAATAACGTAGCTTATAGTGATATAGTGTAGACTACGAAAAAAAATAAGCCACTCCATTCACAAAGAAGTTTCAGATAATAAAACAAACAAACAAAATCTTTTTTTCCTGGATAGACTGCAGAATTTGATTTATTCTAAACAATGTAACAATGATTACGTGTCCTTTCAGTCCTCAGTGGAAACTGCTGCTTTTGAAAATGTCTTGTGATATCTTACTAAATTCAGGCTATTTCAATTACTATTACTGCACATTAAAAATTAATTGCTTTAAAGAGTGGATTAAGGTTTAAATTTCAATTCTATGGTGGGTGTGCTATAAATGACAGCTAAAAATCAATGCTCTCTGGCCCATAATCGGAAGTGTGCATGACAAAACACCATGGAACTGGCGTCACTGTGAAGCAGTTTTAGACATGATAGCTTATTTAAGGAACAATGAGAGCTTTTATTCTATAGTTTTTGTTTAAATTCTACACATTTTCACTGGGAGCAGAAGGAAAAGGAAGAAAACAGCTGAATTGCAATGGGGAAATCTGGAATGGTTCATAGGAGCAGAATAAAGTTCAGATTACTGTTTATGTAGAAAATTGTTTGTGTCATATTAATACATAATATGTATAATCAGACCAGATGACAGCTTATGAATTCATCAAGGAAAAAAATATTTAAAGATACTGTTTGTTAAACAGATCATGCTGCCTACATTAAATCAACTCTAAGAGCGTATGCCAATTATACTTTGATTTCATTGGTACTCATGCTATGTTAAGATAGACGTATGTTGCATGTACACAGAATAAGCCAGGATTCTGAAGAATTCTGGCTTATTGTAAAATAATTACATATTTCAGCCCATTTTCTTGTGCTTTGGTTCTATCTGGTAGCATACTTGCTATGAATACTATAATGTTGGATGCAAGTACACAAGTCGGGGTGCTGTGCTGTAATATAACAAGACATGTTTTGTCACTTGCCCCTCCTGTGGATGCCTATGCTGAACACATTGAAACCAAAAGTCTTGTTATCACCGCTAACATTCCAATGCTGAAATCAAAATTTTGTTCTTGGTTGATAAAAACAATTAGCAAGATTCTCTAGAATCCTGGCTTATCATTCAAATAAAGTGTAGTCGCTTCTTCCTCCTTTTATTTTTGCTGAGAATGGATTCTGTAGCTATAATGTAACAGGGTTGTCTTGTTACATCAATTGAAAATTTAAAACTAAATTGGCATAAGGTAAAGGTAAAGGTTCCCCCCGCACATTTGTGCAGTCGTGTCCGACTCTAGGGGCCAGTGCTCATCTCCGTTTGTTAGCCGAAGAGCCAGCATTGTCCAAAGACGCTTCCACGATCATGTGGCTGCATGACACGCGCGGAACGCTGTTACCTACCCACCAAAGTGGTACCTATTAATCTACTTGCATTTGCATGCTTTCGAATTGCTAGGTTGGCAAGAGCTGGAGCTAGTGCGGGAGCTCACTCTGCACGCAGGGCTAGGGATTAGAACCTCCGAACTTGCGATCTACAAGCCTGGCGTCTTACCCACTGAGCCACCATGCCCCAAATTGGCATACCAAGTGTTATACAGTATTCTTTCTTTCTCTTGTAGTTAATTTTTATATGCATCAATGCCTGTAAGATCACAGATTAAAACTATTATTAGCATATATTTTACTGTTGATAATTTCAAATTTTCAGCAGGGAGAAATAACAGATGAACGAATGCCAGTGAATAATAACAACAACAACAACACAAAATATAAAGACCTGCAAATAGAAGTAGAACGACTGTGGCAAAAAAAAGGAAAGATGGTACCAACAGTAATAGGTGCCTTGGGTACAATTCCAAAACATCTGGAGCAACACTTGAACACCACCAGCATTGATAAAATCACCATCAGTCAATTGCAAAAGGCAGCTTTATTTGGAACAGCTTACATCTTGCAATGATACCTTTAATATTATTAAACAACATCTGCCTATCCCAGGTCCTTGGGAAGAACTCAATGGGTGGACAAAAATGCCAAATCTAGTCTAAACATCTGGCTGACTATGCAACCAACCATAATACATTAAACTTGTATGCCACCTGACTCCCAATGACTCTGGGTGCTCACAACAATCAAACAAATAAATTACAATAAAATCAATGAAAGATAAAAGATGGGAAGTGTGACAAACCAGATGGAATGAAGCAAAGAGTCTCACTGTGCTTCACTGAAGGCCTGGGGGAAGAGCCAGGTCTTCACTGCTCTTCTGATCAGCAGAGTGGAGGCCATCGGAATCTTGGGGGAAACCTCATTCCAGAGGGGAGGTGCCAGTACAGAGAAGGCACACTTCTAGAGTCCCCATTGATGACATTGACCCAGAGTGCACCAACCCTGCAAGATCTAAGTGCTTGGGCAGGTGCTATGAAACTAGAATAGTTTCTCCTAGTACTTTCTTACAGCTGTGAAATTTACAATTTACATATTGTAGGAGAAAGCTCATGGGTTACATACAAAGAGAATACAGCTCCTATGCATTATGGAGAGGATCACTACATTTAGATACAACACAGATAACACTTCTGAGGTCACTTGGAAATCATGCACGGACTTCTGTAAGTGCATGAGCTAATGAAAATGGTTTATACCTTCTGAGTCCACATCTGCCCAGTGAATGTTGCACATCAGAATGTTGCCACCCTACACAGCTCATAGAGCAAGATGGCTGTTGTGTCTGTTTGTTGTCAGACCCTGATCATGCACATCCATGTTTATATTTTAAGACTGTTACATTAGAAGTTCTAAACAGAACTTTAGAGCTATGGAATCTGAAATGGGTGGCATCCACGCTATTCTATGAAAGTGTGAAATACGAAGAAAAAGGGAAGTTGGGGACTGTTTCTCCCAGATGGTATCTGCCTGTAGACAGTAAGGAATATGATCTTGACAGAGATAGGCAGATCTACAGTATTACCAAAGTGATGAGGGGAAAAACATGGCTTAAGTCCAAAACAAGCAGAAGGAATGCAAAAGTGGCTCAGGAAGACACCTCCCTAATTCACATTAATATAAGGGGTAGGGGGAGTAAAGCACAAGTAAAGCACAATCAGACTTACAAAATTCTGTTACAATAGCAAATCTTAATAAAAGTAGTTTTAGCCTTCCTGTGGAGTTGGTTTCTTGATCTAGTCTACATAGTGAATATAATGATATGTGGGAATGACCTTGGGAGACAGGTGGAAGAGCCACAGACTAGACAATGGTCAGACAAGCAGCAGCTGAGTCTGCAGAAGGAATGGGGCCATGGCAAATGTCTCAGAAGGGACCCTCCCTAGTTTCTTGGACTGTAAAGGAAAGGGTGGAGAGATGTACTTTCAGACTTGCAAGAATCTGTTAATGTAACCTTACAATAAATTTAGAGCTAGCTCTTCTGGGTGTGCTTCTTGTCTGGACTACCTTGCAAGGCTGACAGAGGGGCTGACACTGCCCATTCTACCAGGTCTGACAAGGGTGGTGCACTCCAGGACATTTCTCTTAAATGCTGTCATTTTATGGGACCTAGGAAGCATGCATTCTCCATGGCAGCCCCTGCCCAGTGGTACACTCTTCCCTCTGGGGTCTGGCAGCCCCTCCCCCTAGCCTTCTGGAAAGCCTTGAAGGGCTGGTTCTTCCCCCAACCATTAGGGTAGAGTGAGGCTGGAGCCCAGTACATGTGAATGTGGATGTGTGGGGAGGTGTTGCCTTTGGTGTGCCAGGAGATTTTGTTACGGTTTTTATAGTTTGTATGTTTTTATTGTTGTTCTGTGAGTAGCACATGGTTATGGTACATAAGATGGGTGGCTATATTTATAAATACAAGTAAGTCAGTCAGTCAATGTTTGTAGAATCATAATATGTCCAGTAAAATATACCAGCTTTAACAGGAATCATTTATGAAGGAGAAAGCATACCATGATGCTGTTAAAATTGGAATAAATTTCTAACACACTAAATTTCTAGTATCTCCAGCCTTCAAAAATATATGCAAATAGACTGAGTGCCATTTCAAAATGTACCTGCAAATCTTATTTGTTATGGCTAATCTGGTAAAACATATCATTACAATTCCAATGGGAATATGTTTATTTATTTACATGCATTTGTAAGCCACCTGTTTTAAGTAGCTTACGATATATGAAACGAAAAGCATCCCTAAAGCATGATAAAAACATTCAGAATAAAAACCACTAAATATTATTTACAAAAACTACTGCCGCTGTTAAGTAAGATCTTCCTGCCTGAATGCCCTCCTGAAGAGGACTGTTTTCACCATTTTTCTAAAGGACAAAAGGATCTGGACACATCTACCCTCAAGGGGCATGCTATTTCAGAATAAGGGAGCTGCCACTGAGAATGTCATTTTCTGGAACCCTCCCCTTTGTAATTGTTTCAATGTGCTTTACATGGGGCTGCCCTTGAAGACCACCTGGAAGCTACAACTGGGCCAGAATGGAACAGCGTGCACAGTATTAGGTGTTTCTAGGTTTGCCCATGTTACACCTCCGTTGCATGAGCTGTACTGGCTCCCAGTTTCCTTCTTGGTGCAATTCAAGGTGCTGGTTATAACCTTTAAAGCCTTACATGGCAAGGGACCAGGTTATTCGCGGGACCACCTCTCCCTGAGACTATCTGCCTGTCCCACCAGATCAGATAGGGTAGGCACGATCCAAGTCGTCCCGTCCCTGAAATCTTGCCATCTAGTGGGACCTCAGAAGTGAGCCTTTTTCATGGCTGTCCCTATCTTATGGAACACCCCCCTAAGTGATTCGGCAGGCCCCCACCCTTTTAGCCTTCTGGAAGGCCATCAAGACCTGGCTTTTTACCCAGGCGCTGGGGTTGTGTGAGGATGTCTGGAGATGGTTGTGGGCATCCCAAGGGAATGACTGAAATGCCAGGGTTTGTTTAGGTTTTACAATTTATGTTTTTTATAGTTCTGGCTTTCATTGTTGTTGTGAGCCGCCCAGAGATGTGTTTTAAGATGGGCAGCCATACAAATCTTTTAAATAAACAAATAAATATCCCACTATCTTTCTTGGGGTGGAAATCCAGAGCATTCTTTCTTTGATAGGCCACGCAGGACAGGACAATCTGGAAAAGATGGTTCTGAAGAAAACAAGGGTCCTTGTTATCAGTGGGCTGCTTAAACCATGTCTTCTAAAGGCCCAGGTGTTAATGGCATTCTTGTCATTAAAATTACATCAAGCCTTCCTTATCACTCAGTTTGTTTAATTGTGGTTTACTGAGTATACCACAATTGGCTGCAATCAACTTACTAATGTGTTAACAGAGTGGTATAAATTTATAAATATAAATCAACATATGACGGACACTGATAAAAAATACCCAGTGAGAGCAATTGAGACCCTCAAGGCAATCTTAAGGCTGTTTTTTATATATCCTACAACTAAATTCTACCTTTTTATCAAATTACCCAAAAAAGAATATATCCAATTTTTAATATTATACATATATTTATAAACTAACATTTTCTTAAGATCCTTCAGTTTATTGGTATATATTTTTTAACTTTCAAATACTGCTTTTCAGATTAGTGGCATACTGAAATTGAAAGATGGGTGGAATACAAAAGCAAGGGCTCAAATTCACTGTGAAGTATTATTTACAAAATATACTTTCCTTGCATTAATTAGGGAATATTTCTGAATCAATAATTTTGTTCAGTAGATACATTTCAGAAGGAAGCTCATGAAAAAGGGCAAAGACATATTGTACATGCTATATTTTATCCATTATTTTAACATAAATGCACTGCTTGTAATCAAGAAATAATAAATAATATTCTAAGTGTAGTCAACAAAACTAAAATGACATCAATAAAGTAGCCCGAAAACCACTGAGGATATCAAGTGTTCAGAGGTAAACTGTGATTCAAGTGCATACAAGAGACCAAAACAAACAAACAAAACAAAAATAACAGAACAAAACCCAGTCCACAACATTTTTAAAGATCCCCTGTGCTGAACTGATGTACAACTGCAAGTTTGGTAGCAAGAGAATAAAGAAGAGGAGAAGTAATAACAACAATAAAAAAATAATCTGGTACAAAGGGACCCCAAGGTGTAGTAGTCATCCCTATGCAACCATCACCCTTCACTGCAATTTACTGATGTTGCTTCATTATAACAAAGCATATAAAGGGGGCGGGGGAAGAATATTCAGGCTTGCTATTTAAAGCTACATGATTTGCAGCATTAGCCATTGTAAATACTGACCCAAGACAACAGTTTAACAGGACTTTTCTAAGCAAGAAATAACATCAGAAAAAATTCACTTAAGTGCAAACCTTAGGAGCTGGGGAAGCTTGATTGGAGTGGGAACATGATGACATTTTGAGTAGTTTCCCATGAAATAAAACAACAGTAACAGTGCTTTGATACATTACCCCTAAAAATTGTGCAAACAAATTGAACTATATTTTTATTCTTTCGATAAGAAACAATTAACACAGGAAAAGGAGAAGGATATGTTTGGATAGAGTGTAACAATTGGTAGCTTTCGTGCAGTTTTTTAAAGGAATTAAACCAATTGTTGGGAAGAGTATTCTTATGCTAACAGTGCTTCTGGTATCACCTGAAGATTAGAGTCGGGGGGGGGGGGGGGGGGGGGAGAGATTTCAAAGCCATTAGACTGTGTGTAAGTTGTATGTGTGTGCATGTGTTTGTATACATTTGTGTGTGAATATATGCACACACACACACACAAATATACATTGGTATGTATAGGTACGCCAATGTCACTATTTCCTGATTGTTTTAAGAACAGAATATGTTACATGTTTTGCAAGTTGTACTGAAATTTCTTTGGACTGAACCAAACAAACTGCTATAGCCTTCCTGAAAGATTAGTGAAGAACTGATGTAAAATTTTGGTTAAGGAACAAAATCCTATTCATCCATACTTTTCCTACCAATAGTTAGCATTTATTCCATTATTACAGTGATCTAAATTCATAGTACTTTTCTTGCATTAAATGATTACTCCCTGAGAAAAACCCCATGTGGTTAAGCTTGCAAAATCAAGAGTTAGGAGACCTGTTCAAGGCTACATGATAATCAGTATAAAACTCATTAAGTGCAACTAAGACTTGCCCATCCATTTCATGTTATACTATACTACATATATGCTGAGATTTTTGGAGGTTACTGTTTGAAAGGAACACAAACAATGGATGAAACATCTCAGCAAAGAAAGCCTAACATTCAAGCAATGCTCTAGAAAACTCATGTAGAATTATACAAAAGTATAAGTTTTTAAATCCAAAAATGTACAAAGGTTAGAATTATATCTACACCACAATTTTAAATGAATTAATAGTAATTTCTTCTGAACATTTAACTTAAAGAATTTGTTAAATATTTCCAAGTTGATGTAATTTGGAGGAACTATCTGTAAGATGTTCATCAACATATTAATACTGTTACTTTTACAAGAGTTAGATCTGGTCAGGGTTTTACCATCTGTGGTTTATCTAGGAGTAAAGGTACTACCACAAGAATAAAAATGAAAACTAAGCATCATTCCAGGATGTATTTCTAAATTAAGGGAAGATACTGTAGCTGTTTTTGAGCCATTTGTCTGAATGCAGGATAGCCTGCTAGAACTCAGAGTGTGTTCCTACTCTAAATAGTAGATTTGGATGTTATGAAAAGGCTGAAAAACTTAGCTATTTAACAAATGTATCTTTACCTGCAAGAGGTGGGGACAGTATTTATGGAATTTTCAACTTCACATATAAAATAATTCTGGGGGGATACCAAGCACCTCAAAATAAAAAACCTGTCTATCTCATACAGAAAAATGAATGGAGCTGGGGACTTCCGGTAGGGACATGGCGGACTGAACAGCTGTGCCCGTGGGCTCAGCGGGAAGAACTGACAACGAGGCAGTTTTTTCAGGCTCAGGCAGGTTTTCCTGAAGCCCAGGAGTGTTTTTACGGAAAAAGGAAAACACCTGAAATCACCCCATCTGTCCTCCGGATGGCTGCTTGCAGCCAGAAGATTGCAAACAGTGTTCGCGCTCGACTGGTAAGAGCTAGCCGGGAGGCTGGGACGTCACCATTTCCAAACCGCGCTGTAGCCTTAAAGGGACACTAAGACCGGCCACCCAATTTCTAAATCACCCAATTTATATTTCTTTTAAGTACGCGTACCCTAAGAAAGGCTTTCTTCAGCAAGGAGAAGCTTGGTGCTTATCGTTATTTTTGGGATCAATGTTTTTTTAAAAAATTCTTTTTAAGTTTTGGACTTGGTTTTCCATCCAAATATTAAGGAGGATTGAGAGTAAATAAGTGACTCCCTGTTATTATTTTTGTACTAAATTTGAAGATATTAGCATTTTCCTACACGTTGAATAGGCTGTTCTGAACTTCCAGATTTCAGCTTCTACTTTCCCTTGGGAACTGTCTGCATATCTCACTTTCGCTTGTGTAAACACATTCCGGAACTCTTCCATATCTTTGACTTTCACTGGCTAAGTTCCTAGGGGGCCCCATAATCTACTGCGTGAGACATGGAGCATTTTAAAAAAAAATTCTCTGACTTCCACCGAGATCTTAAACAGATTCTTTCTGATTCCTACCAAGTTTTTATGCAAGGCATTCAGGACATTGTGGAAAATACGAGATCTAAAATGTGTCATCTGGTTGGGGATGTCATGGATGGAACTGAGGAATTTAACAGCGATAGAAATGTATCTTCTAAGAGTGAGATTGGGACTTCTGTTGAAATGCTGGATGAAGATTGGATAGTTGAGTTGAAGAAATTAAACAGAGAGATTGAGTTGCAAGCCATGGAAAAGAAGGGGTTATTGTCTATGGGAGGTTTCCTAAAGAGAAGTCAGAGTTTTTGAGGGGGGCAGTTGGGCTGTTCGATTAAAAAAAAAAAAAAGCTCTGTGCGCATTGTAGGGATATGTTAATGCTCTGGTTTATTTTGAAGTGGGATAAGGGTTAAAGAATATTTATCTGGATTGCTTTTAGGGTTTGGCTGATTTCATTTATCTTTAACGGTTTGGATTAAGATTATTAAGGTATAATAAAAATTTATGTCCTTTTTAGTTTGATTTTTATTATAGTAGACAGAAAAGTATAGAATAGTAGTAGAAAGGTAATAAATAAATGTTATCTTTGGGGGGGAAGTTGAATCAATCAATCAATCAATCAATCAATCAATCTATCTATCTATCTATCTATCTATCTATCATCTTTTAATATAAGGGGAGGGAGCAATTTTATTTAGTGATTTTTATAATGTGCCAATGGAATGATTTATAGAAATAATGTGATTTTGGTTTAATATAGAGTAAGGGATTAATTATGGAAAATTGTTGTATATCCTTGCTTGCTGTTAAAAGTCGGAAGTCACCTCTTTTTGTAATTTTGAAAATTTTTATCTTGTGTTTCTACACTTTTTTTAGTTTTTTCTGTTTTTCTTTGTAGTTTTTTGTTTTTCGGTAGCTTTTATCTTTGCTTGAAACTTAATAAAATTCTTATTAAAAAATGAATGGAGCTGCCTTGCATGCATAGCACCTATGATAGTAAGTACTTACTTACTTATCTGCAAGTAAGGTCATAGGACATGACTGACAACCTATAGGCTGCAAGCTATGAGGTCCTACATGCAAGAAATATAGCCACTTGACCAGCAGAAAACATTTGTCACAACATATCTTGAAGAGAATATGAAATGTTGTGGTTTCCCTTTTCTTTCAATGATCCATATCTCAAGTAAGCTAACTGAAAAAATGAGAAAGTCATGTGGCATCCCATTTTATCCCAGGGACCCTATTCAAAATGGTTGTTTCTCTGCCACATAATTTCCCTCTCTAGACAGATGATACTACTTTAGCTAACTAATTTGGATTGATGGGGGAGTGGCTTATGGTGTCTATGTTCAAATATGTGTGCACATCTGCACATGTGCAGGTGCAGCCCCTGAAATGCCAATCGTATGCAACCTGTGAGACTATAAAGGTCAGCACAGTTCTTTGTCCATGAGATGATACTACATGTCAAGACTACAGCATCTCTGGGGGGAGGTGGAGGTGGATGAGACTAACAAAAGCAGCATTTCACTGTTGTGATACAAGCTTTTGTACATGTTTTGTGACACTGCACAGACTCCCCCAAAAGGTGACGTTTGTGGCGCAACGTTTTGATGCTGCTTGCATCATTCTAATGAAAGCAGCAAGACCTCTATTTAGCACTCAATGGCTGATGGAGGTCAATGTTGGAGCTGGAAACTTTGGTAGAAACATGAGATACAACTTTTTCAAATAACAGTAAATTGTATTATTTACAGTTAACTACTATCAGACACAGAGAAATATTCTTTGCCTGCATATAACAGTCAATTTTTGAACCCTTACTTTAATATTAGCCAAAGCCTACTTTACATTCTACTTTTTTCCTGTGTTAATGACTATGCATTCCATCACTTATTAAGCTTACTGCTTTTACTGCTGCATCATAGATAAGACTGCCTGTTTTTACATGATTATGTAAATACTACAAACTTAAGCACATATCTTTTCTTAAATAAAAAAGGCAACAGGAATCCTCAAAGAATAATGCCATCTTACTATTATGTGGAACAGAGTAAAAAAATATATTTCTAAGCAAGGATCATTGAATATGTCACTGGTTAATTTGTGCTCCACGATCCTCATTAGCATTACTCAAGTTTCTGATTATCATATCCAAAATATTAAGACATAAGTATGAAGATGCATATAATTAGATATTAACCAGGAGATACTTGACTGGGCAGGAGGTAAGGCCTTCCTTAAATTAACCCTGATATAAGCTGCTCAAAAAAATAAAGGGAACACTGAAATAAGACATCCTAGATCTGAATGAATGAAATATTCGTATTAATTACTTTGTTCATTACATAGTTGAATGTGCTGACAACAAAATCACACAAAAAGCAATGGAAATCAAATGTAAGCAACCCCTGGAGGTCTGGATGTGGAGTTACACTCAAAAATTAAAGTGGAAAAGAACACTACAGGCTGATCCAACATTGATGTAATGTCCTTAAAACAAGTCAAAATGAGGCTCAGTAGTGTGTGTGGCCTCCACGTGCCTGTATGACCTCCCTACAACGCCTGGGCATGCTCCTGATGAGGTGGCGGATGGTCTCCTGAGGGATCTCCTCCCACACCTGGACTAAAGCATCCCCCAACTCCTGGACAGTCTGTGGTGCAACGTGGCGTTGGTGGATGGAGCGAGACATGATGTCCCAGATGTGCTCAATTGGATTCAGGTCTGGGGAACGGGCGGGCCAGTCCATAGCATCAATACCTTCGTCTTGCAGGAACTGCTGGCACACTCCAGCCACATGAGGTCTAGCATTGTCTTGCATTAGGAGGAACCCAGGGCCAACCGCACCAGCATATGGTCTCACAAGGGGTCTGAGGATCTCATCTCGGTACCTAATGGCAGTCAGGCTACCTCTGGCGAGCACATGGAGGGCTGTGCGGCCCCCTAAAGAAATGCCACCCCACACCATTACTGACCCACTGCCAAACCGGTCATGCTGGAGGATGTTGCAGGCAGCAGAACGTTCTCCACGGCGTCTCCAGACCCTGTCACATCTGTCACATGTGCTCAGTGTGAACCTGCTTTCATCTGTGAAGAGCACAGGGCGCCAGTGGCGAAGTTGCCAATCTTGTGTTCTCTGGCAAATGCCAAACGTCCTGCACGGTGTTGGGCTGTAAGCACAACCCCCACCTGTGGACGTCGGGCCCTCATACCACCCTCATGGAGTCTGTTTCTGACCGTTTGAGCAGCCACACGCACATGTGTGGCCCACTGGAGGTCATTTTGCAGGGCTCTGGCAGTGCTCCTCCTGTCCCTCCTTGCACAAAGGCGGAGGTAGCGGTCCTGCTGCTGGGTTGTTGCCCTCCTACGGCCTCCTCCACGTCTCCTGATGTACTGACCTGTCTCCTGGTAGCGCCTCCATGCTCTGGACACTACGCTGACAGACACGGCAAACCTTCTTGCCACAGCTCGCATTGATGTGCCATCCTGGATGAGCTGCACTACCTGAGCCACTTGTGTGGGTTGTAGACTCCGTCTCATGCTACCACTAGAGTGGAAGCACCGCCAGCGTTCAAAAGTGACCAAACCATCAGCCAGAAAGCATAGGAACTGAGAAGTGGTCTGTGGTCACCACCTGCAGATCCACTCCTTTATTGGGGATGTCTTGCTCCTATGCTTTCCGCCTGTTGTCTATTCCATGTGCACAACAGCATGTGAAATAGATTGTCAATCAGTGTTGCTACCTAAGTGGACAGTTTGATTTCACAGAAGTGTGATTGACTTGGACTTACATTGTGTTGTTTCAGTGTTCCCTTTATTTTTTTGAGCAGTGTATATTAATCGCCAATTACTGAAGGGGTTCCCCCCCCAAAAAAATTTCTGTATAGAGTGTTAGAGCGCCTAAGCACCTTTTAAAAAACAAAATAAACTGAAATAACAAGATAAGAAAAAGGAATGGTTTAATCTGAGGTTGGTTTAAATTACAAGGGTTATAAAATGATTTTTTTTCTTCATGATTAAAATTAAAATCTAGGGTTTCCACCAGCAAGAGACAAGGGATTTACAAAATGGCTTAAAAAGAACATGGCCACTGGAAGAAGAGCCAAATGGATGTATGAACAAAATCTGTTTGCTACTTTTCCCTGTATTGTTTTCAGCCCCTAGTGCACAACTGTCATACTACTCTTTAGGGGATCTCCACATGATGTTTATTTAAGAAATTAGAGGTGCTGCTTCAATGCACCTGATCCTCCCAGTATACAAGCATAGTTTTGTTTTTGCTTTTTAATTCCGTACTGGTTGTCTGACCACCTACACAAATTGTAAAACCCACCGTGGATCCAGTGCAGCCAAGCAATCTGTACTTTTGGCTTCTTATTTTTCCTTGCTGTAAACAATACCTAAGAGAAACAATACCTGAGCTCTCGGTTGTATACTATAGCATCCAATGGAATATGAGAACATGCTAGGAGGATATATTTCTTTTTCTTCCAAATCTGAATTTTACAACTGCATCCTATGTGAATATTTAAATGGCTGATCTGTGCAAGTGGAATAACTCTAGAACCCACTTGTTCTGCCCTTCTTCTTACCAAGTTAATTAGGCAGTCTTAAGAGAAGCTACAGTATGTGCCTGTTTGAACATGAGTATACAGTATATTCACATTCAAACAAACAATTAGACAACTGTCTTTCCAACATTTTCATGCAATGTGAAGAAGTCAGTATGTACCAATCGAAGATAATATTTGTAGCTCAGGGTTGAACTGTGAGGTCCTTGCCAATCAAACAGCAATCAAACAACAAACAACAGCCCAATCAAGGAACTCCAAAGGAGTGAACTACACCTCCACCAACACAAGCAGGACAAGCCACGATATATAAACAGAAAGCAAGTCCCACTCCCTTTTCACACTGAAGATGTTGCCTAGTCTGGCAATGAAACATCTGCAAGAAAACAACAAGGCTCAGAGAACACCTAGGACCCCACAAGTCAGTATGTGTTGGACATGAAATGCATAAGAAGGTCAGCATGGCTGATTCCATGTATACGGAACATAGACATAGATGATCTACTTCTAGATAGTTTGGTTATGTTACTGAGGCTAATAGGACTTGGTCCAAAATATCTGAAGAACACATGAATGCCTACCTCATTCTAGAATATTATAGGTAGGAAGAAAAGTAAATTCCACAGTAATTTTACTGCTGGAAATGTGACTATGGAAAGAACTATTGCTAACTGAAACAAAACAAATTTGGTGGCTTAAAGAAATAAATAAAACAATGCATATTAATTATTCTAGCTATACAAGGTTATTTCTTTGTTTAGCCATCAGTTCTCTCCATGTATTTTACAGGCCAAAATAGGCATGAGGTGGGAAATCTGAGGTTCAAGTTTGCACATTTGTTTGCTTTAAATAGAAGCTTTAATTTTAATCACAGAAATTATCTAGCTGACAGTGAGTAAACCTTTTCTAGGTTTACTCAAAGATATACAGCACAACAGAAGGAGCACCTGTGGTTTTTTTCCCCCATTGATGGGATCTTGGCAGCTTTGGAGAGAATTTAGAGGCAGAAAATGGCATGGAAGAGAGGATTAATCCTCCTTGGACTAGTTCCCCAAATAATTCTGACCACCATCGTGGTTTAAAATAAACTCAAAAGTAAAATCAGATACGAACATGGTCATTATGCCTGCTTCAGGCTGAATAGGTATTAACTGTATTTGCTATACTAAGTAAAAGCCTGGTATAGTTGTGGAGAGATTAACTTTAATGCATATTCTTTGGCATGAATAACAAGTAAATCCACATTATCTCTATCACATATTTTTTCTCCTCTTAATTTATTGATCTTAATTTAGTAAACCTTAAATAAGGGTTACCTAAATATAAAACTACATATGTGAGCAAGTAGTCTTTTTATCAACAATTTTGCTCGAGAAATACACAAACATTTCAATGGCTCTTCATTAGCAAACAAATCAACAAGTGATATTTTAATGCATGACTTTATTCCATCTCTGCAGGGACCATAGTTGAGAGTGTGATGTACAGTACAGAGAAAGGAATCATCAGCCACAATGTCCCAGGGCTCTTTCCATTGAGGACTTCTCAGCCTCTGCTTAAAGAGTGCATTTAATTGACTGATAGACAGTAGCTTCTTTGTTCACAGAAGACAGCGAAGTAATGGCAGCTTGAAAATCGTACCATCTACAGGGTCTCCTGAGACTAGTAACAGGGGGATATGTGTCAGGAATAAATAAATAATCTAATTATTAAGCCACTTCCTGTCAAGTTAACTCCAATTTGTTGGCTTTTGAAGGCAACAAAATGAGGCATTTTTCCTCATTATGCTTCTCTTTTTATACTACTGGTAATCACAGGCGGATTAAAGGGTGCCTGATTGGTTTTTTTGTCAAGGAACTGAGAAGCAGCCAACAGTATAGAAAAACAGAGTTGGGGTTAGAAGAAATTTCATGCTTGTCTCCTTTCCAGCTCCCTAACAGCCCACACTGCTGCCCCATACAGTGCCGCCAGCTGTACAGCAAATATGTACCCCTCCAACTGCGGCCTACCAGGCCACGAGTTCCATCCTGAGAGCTGTGAGATGCCTCACAATCTTGGCAGGTAGCTACTGCTGTCATAGGCAGAAAATTCTAAAGGTGACCTACGAAACCCCCTTAGCTCACAAAGGCAGCACTAGCCGCAGCTCAGGTTTAACACAGATACGCACGCACACACACTTTGTTCTCTCTTGCCTGCTTTTCTTCAGAAGAAAACGGTCTCCTGGACAGCAACAGGAGGCAACATAAAATCATCTGAGCATCACAGCCAGGGGATGGGACCATTTTTGCCATGACAATTCATCTGCTTTCCTTTTTAAAAAATGTGCACTCTATCCATTTCATTTGCAGCAAACAGAGAAGTGCCTTGTCCTTACATGTACTCTAACTGCTACACACATAGCTACTTCTGCACCATAGTGTTATTTCAATATCTAAAATGTGAAAATTGTGCCATAACAAATCAAAGTCCTCCACCTAATTCGATTTCTCCATTCGGAAGCTCCCAGACATGGCTTTATTTTTGTTGAAGAGAGCCTGCCATTAAAAAGAGAGGCCAGGGGATGACAGGAGAAGCCAGTCCAATATCAAAACTCGGGCAAGCCAGTCCATAAGGGGTCTAAAAGTACTGACCATCCACAAGGACCTTTGTGGAGCCTTTTCTTTGCCCCTTAAGTGCTTCCACCCTGCCTGTAACATTTGGAAATTGTAGATGTTACCTGGGGGCAAGAGCCACGGAAGCAGTCACCTAGTAATAACTAATGCTGGTTTTATCTTCCTGTTTAAGCCAAAGGGAAGAGCATATTATGAATCAGTTTTACTGTGATGTGTGCTGTTTATGATTATAAGTATATACTTATACTTATATAAACAATGTTTATACTTTTTATACTCCAATATTATTATATTTTCATTACTGGAAAGAAAAATAAAAAAATATTGACATATAAGAAAGGTTTGTTATTCCAAAGCCCAGCTTACTGCATCCTGATGCTGTCATCAAATCCAGTCATCTCAGTAAAGCCTTATGTTTAAATGTAATACTTCTAGAATATCTGAAGCTACGGTGGAAAACATATTTGTTGGGGGAAGAATGGATGGGGGGGGGACTGAAAAATAGCAATACTACTACTTCTGGGGGTACAAACTGGTTATGAGTTTTTATGTATACCAGTTGAAAAGAAATTTTTATGTATAACTTGATTTTGTCATACAAATATATTTATTACATACAGTTGAAAATATAGTTATTCATAAAATTACAAATTGTTTATTTTAAATTTTTGTTACAAATGGAGTTACATGCCACTGTACTCTAAGGACTGTAGCATACTGAAAATAGAAAAAGCTGTCAACACTGTAGAAATCATAAGAAATCATGTTGTTAAGTTACACACAAAATATTTGAGCATTTGTTTTGATTTTAATTTAATTTTATGTCTCATTTAAAAGGAAAATATTAGAAAACATTTCATAATTCATTTCCATGAAGTAGTTCCTGATATTCTCTTTTTTAAAAAAATCCAGGGAGCTCTTTTTTTCTTTCAAGAAAAATGCCTCAGAAGGACCAGATTTTGCCTCCAAAAGTTTTTGTTTTTAAAAATATTCCTTCATATTCTAGGAATACTACAGTGGATATAAAAAGTCTACACATCCCTGTTAAAATGCCAGGTTTTTGAGATGTAAAAAAATCAGACCAAGATAAATCACTTCAGAATTTTTTCCACCTTTAATATAACATACAATATAACATACAAACTGCCTAGGGTCCCTCCTTCGGAGGGAGATGGGCGGGATATAAATATAATTAATTAATTAATTAATCAGTACAATTCAATTGAAAAACAAACTGAAATCGTAAATGCTATGATTCGTAAATGCCTTATTGCTTTTGCTTTTATTATAATACATGGCACGGATATATGTATTATAATAAAAGCAAAAGCAATAAGGCATTTACGAATCATAGAATTAGGAAATCAATTTTAAGAATTTGGAACAGATATAAAAAATATTTATTGCCGGTATTACCATTGTGGATATCTCCTCAGGAGGCAAACGCCAAAATAGAAATTCCAAAAGATAAAAAATGGATAAGGTATAAGAACTTATTGAAATTTAATGGGAATAATTATGAAATTAAAACGAGAGAGGAATTAGAAAGAGAAGGATTTGAGTGTTATTGGTTTAAATATTTACAACTAAAAGAACAATTTAAATTAGACCAAAAGATGTTCAAATTCACGGAAACAACAGAAAATTGGGACAGTATATTATGGAAAGAGAACGATCATTTAATATCCAAATTATATAAAAAAACTATTGGAATTGAAAAATAAAGATATAAAAATTAAAAAGTATATGACAAAGTGGGAAGAAAATTTGAATAGAGAAATTAAATACGAAGACTGGCAAAGAATTTGGACGAAAAATATTAAATTTTCTTTAAGTAACAGTCTAAGAGAAAACAACTATAAAATGATATTTAGATGGTATTTGCCTCCTGAGAGATTATATAACATGAAATGTTTAAGATCAAACATATGTTGGAAATGCAAAATAAATGTGGGAACTTTTTATCACATTTGGTGGACATGTCAAAAGACTAAAAAATACTGGGGCAAAATTCATGGTAATATATGTAAAATATTCAAAATGGATATGGAAAAAAAATCAGAAACTTATTTACTGGGAATTATCGACATGAAGATGAACAAGGAACAAAAAAAACTATTATACCATTTGACTACAGCGGCGAGGATTATTTTCGCAAAACACTGGAAAGAAGAAGCTACACCCTCAATAGAAGAATGGATAATCAAAACGATGGAAATAGCACAGATGGACAGACTGACAATTTTAATAAAACAAAAAGATCTGGGAGATTATGAACTTATATGGAACCCATTTATAGAATTTCTGCAAAAAGAATATAAAATAAAACTATTGTAATGGAAAAATATTAGAAGAGATAATAAAAAGAATATATTAGAATATACTGTATGCACTAGAATATAAGAACAAATGAAAGGTTTAAAATAAAATAAGAGTTAAGATATTTATATATTAAAGAAACATTAATAAAAAGAGGAATACAATAGAAATATAGCAAAAATTAAAACTAAAAGTAAGAAGCTATCTTCAAGAAAGAAACAGGAAGTCGTTTTAAATTAGTTGTTTCACGTGATGTGTTGTTATAAGGATTTTGTTATATAGGGTTATTTAGTTTTGAATGTATGTTTATTAAGTTTGTTATGTACTCTGTTATTCACTTTGATGTTGTTGATGTTGTTGATGTCTTTGTTTTTTCTTTTAATAATAAAATTACTTTAAAAAATAAAATAAAAATAAATATAATTAATTAATTAATTAATCAGTACAATTCAATTGAAAAACAAACTGAAATCTTTTAGGGAGAAAAAATAAAAATAAAAAAAACTAGAATAATGTGGTTGCATAAGTGTGCACACCCTTAAACTAATACTTTGTTGAAGCACCTTTTGATTTTATGACAGCATTCAGTCTTTAGGGGTAGGAGTCTATCAGCATGGCACATCTTGTCTTGGGAATCTTTGCCCACTCTTCCTTGCAGAAGCGCTCCAAATCTGTCAGATTGTGAGGGCATCTCCTGTGCACAGCCCTCTTCAGGTCACCCCACAGATTTTCAATTGGATTCAGGTCCGGGCTCTGGCTGGGCCATTCCAAAACTTTGATCTTCTTCTTGTGAAGCCATTATTTTGTTGATTTGGAGGTATGCTTTGGGTTGTTGTCCTGTTTAAAGGTGAAATTCCTCTTCATCTTCAACATTTTAGCAGAGGCCTGAAGGTTTTGTGCCAAAATTGACTGATATTTGGAACTGTTCATAATCCCCTCCACCTTGACTAAAGCCCCAGTTCCATCTGAAGAAAAGCAGTCCCAAAGCATAATGCTGCCACCACCATGCTTCACTGTGGGTATGGTGCACTTTTGGTGATGTGCAGTGTTGTTTTTGCGCCAAACATGCTTTTTGGAATTATGGCCAAAAAGTTCAACCTTGGTCTCATCAGACCATAACACATTTTCCCACATGCTTTTGTCAGACTTGATGTAGGTTTTTGTAAAATGTAGCCAGGCTTGGATGTTTTTCTTTTTTGGCCATAATTCCGAACAGTATGTTTGGCGCAAAAACAACACTGCGCATCACCAAAAGTGCACCATACCCACAGTGAAGCATGGTGGTGGCATGCTGTTTTTGCGTCAAACATACTGTTTGGAATTTTTTGTATAAAATCTAAGCTATCAATGATTAAAATATAGCAGTAAAATAATGACTTTAAGCTCGGTTTCAACTAGAAAGATGGAACTGACGTTTAAAAAATACACATGAAAGGTTCCTGACCGTAGGGTTTAAAATGTCAAATGATTTTTAATTCAAGGAATCTGTTTATACCGGTATATGTCCTTTCTGAGCCCCTGCAATTATTTTTGGTTAAACTGCACAGATAATTTAAACCTATTCCTATCTACTATCTGCTTCACAGGCACTTTGAATCAGTTTTCAGTTACAGTTAGCAAATCCCCTCTTTGTACAAATTCATGCTAGGCAGTAACACTTCATTTTACATAAGTTTTATCTGATGTCCCCACACAGAGCTGCCAGCTGTACAGCAAATCTGCAGCTTGCAAACTGAGGCTGACTAGGCCATAGGCTCCATCGTGTGCTCGGTTAGGCTCCTTGCTGTCACTGGCAATCATTCCTTGCTATCACTGTTGTCGTCTCTGCACACTGCACAGAACTTAGAATCATCTGATTATTAGAATTTGTGGTCCACATTCCGTTTTATCCTTTATTTAATCTATCCCCAGATCACACATTTGTTTAAATGTTTTGGCTGGTTTACAAATCATGCAGCCATCTGCACAGTAGGTGTAACATTATTTTTTTAGACCAAAGTTATATTACAAATAAACAGAGCTAAAGTCATTCAAAATGTTTTGCTGTTTGTTATTCTGTCTAGTTTCCTTCAACCAACTCTAAGAAAAAATAGAATTATCTGCAAATCGATGAACATCTATGAAAAACAACACCCAGCAGAACGCAGAGCTTGCTCCATTACCTACGTTAATACCATGACAGCTGAGGAGAGATGACCTGGCCCACTTCTCAACTCTCCTGTACAGATGGCTATTAAAGAGAAAGTATCCCTTTTGTATGGTCCAGGCAGAAACCCTTTATGAGCTTTTCAAATAAGCCAGCATTGCCCACACGAGGGTAGCTTCCTATAGTATTAAACAAAGCAGGCTTCATTTTTTTCCTCAGCGTCTCATGAAGCAAATGACAAATAGATGAGATAAAAGATCATCCTGGAATTCTGCACGTATAGTCTGACATTACTGCTAAGTTATTGAAAAATATCTGTATTAAAAAGTAAGGCAGTTTTAAAAAAATGTTAAAATCAGAAGAGAATGTATTGCTTTGGCTACTATTTCATCTGAAATTAAATTAAGTTTTAAAAAGTAAAGTATTAATTTTTTCTCTATATAAGCCAACTGCCAGAGGCTACTAGACATATATGATACTGAATTATGATATCTACTAAATTATCTACATCCATCATTTGGATGGACTGGATCCAAGTTGGCAAAGGAGTGAAACAAAGCTGTATATTCCACCTTTATTTATTCAACTTATATGTGGAACATATATTAAGAGAAGCTGGATTTAAAGAAGATGAGCATGGTTTTAAAACTGATGTAAGAAAAATCAATAATGATGCTGATGACACTACTCTGATAGCTGAAAATGCAAAAGATCTGCAAGCTGTAGTAAAGTCAAAGAACACAGTGAAAAAATTTGACTAAGATTAAATATAAAGATGATGATGATGATGTGTGATCAAGTCTTTGTTGACTGTTAGCGACTACATAGATAGATTTTCTCCATGATGATCTGTCCCTAACCTGGTCCTTCAGCTCTTAAAACTGTACACTCATCGCTACTGTAACTGAGTCTATCCACCTTGATGCTGGTCATTTTCTTTTTCTCTTTCCTTCCATCTTTCCCAGCGTTAGAGCCTTCTCCAGAGAGCTAGGTCTTCAGCACTAATGATGTTACCCAGCTGGGTAATGAAATGCTTGCAAGCAAACAACCAAGCTCAGAAAGCACCAAAAACTCTACAGTTCAACCCTGAGCTAGAGATATTCTCTTCTATTGGAGCTAGGTTTTCGCATAATATATCTGAAGTAGAATAATTTGAGCCTGATCATTGCCTCAAGTGAGAACTCTGGGTTGAATTTTTCAATGGTGCCACAACCAGCCTTAGAACTGACAAGATATTGAAGCGGTAGATAGCTTCTGCCTTTCAGGATTAACCATCAACAGTAAAGGAACCAGAAATCAAGAAATACATGGAAGACTAGCACTTCGTAGAATAGCCATGAAGGGCTTGGAAAAGATGCTGTGATTTGTCTATACCAGAGCTTTCCAAACTGTGTGTCGCGACACAAAACTGTGTCGCCACACATAGTCTGGTGTGTCGCCACACAACCTGGAAACACTGATCATCATCAGCGCTTCTGGGTTTTCCCGCGGCGATACACCAACCGCGGTGCGCAGAAACCCGAAAGAGGCAGCAGCGCTTCCGGGTTTTTGCGCGCTGCCGCAATGGCGGCACTTCCGGGTTTTCCCGCGGCGACACACCAATGGCGGTTGGTGTGTCGCCGTGGGAAAACTTTGGAAAGCCCTGGTCTATACCTACCTACAAAGATCAGAATAGTGCAAACAATTGTATACCCTGTCACACTTTATGCAAGGGAAAGTGGGTCTCTAAAGAAGCAGAATAGAAAGATTATTGATCCTTTTGTAATTTGGTGTTGGAGAAACCTCCTGAGAATACTATGGACAACCAAGAAAACAAACAAATGAACCACTGAAGAAATGAATCCAGAGTTCTCCCTCACAGTACAATTATCATACTTTGGACATATTAAGCAAAGACCTAGCTCTCTGGAGAAGGCTCTAATGCTGGGAAAGGTGCAAGGAAAGAGAAGAGGAAGACCAGCAGCAAGGTGGATAGACTCAAGTTACAGTGCGATGAATGCACCATTGGAAGACTTGAAGGACCAGGTTAAGGACAGATCATCATGGAGAAAATCCAACACAGACTTGATGGCACATAATCAATCTATCATTTTAATGATAAATATTATTTTCACCAAATACACTTATCAATAGAACTAAAAGTAGATTATGAGTTTCTGCACACACATACAAACTGTGGGTGAAGAATGAGCTAAGCTCCTGGTTTTAATTTTGTTTCTTTGTTCAGCCTGTGTAAAAAGCAAGGGTATACTTTCTCCTGACCAGTAAAGCAGGTGAAGCATTCAGGGTGGCAGTAGCATGAAAACAGAAAAAAGATCTTTGTCCATTACCATATGTTCAGTGAATCTCTGGCATCCCTCCCATTTTAAAGTTAAATTATTTGGGGGAAAACCTGGCTTTCCTTTCAGGTTAATTTATAATCATAACTACAGTTCTTCAAGTTTGGATACTTTGGAACTGTGCTTAATTTTCAGCTGCAAAAAGAGTTGTTCCTCAAATGCACACAGTGGGACCACTGAAGCCATACGCAGTAATGCCTGTATTGGTTTCAGTGAGCCTTTGCGTAATTCGGAAGGTCTCCTCGACATCACTAAAGAGCATTACATAAAGGGTGTTTTTTTCACCCTTATATAAAATATTAGGATAGAATAGATATCTATTAATTCTAAGACAAACAGACATATTTGTTGAAAGAACAAGTCTGAAGACAGAAATACATGCAGAGGAGTTTTTAAAAGAGCAGGAATAAAAGGTTTACTCAGTTACATGAGCCATGCTTTCTACATAATTTTTATTGCTCTACAATTCTATGAATAAACCTGTACCATTAGGATTGTTACTCCCTCTATCCCATTTTTTCATTGGCTTGATCAGCCTTCAGCGGTGAATATGAACTTATATTTTGTATAGCTGTGACATACAGTTTTGCTTATTATGTTTCATGGGAGAATTTTCTGTGGCTGTTTGGAACATATTAACCTCTTCAAATATTATAATGCCAATATCTATAATTGTAGAGACTAATTTTTAATTGGACTTATTGGTGATTGGTATTATTGCTCAAAATTATTGGATTGAAAAAGTGTACCCTTTATAAAATAGTTGTTGGCAATACCATCACTCAGCATTATCTGACGTTTAATAATAATTTAATCTAAGCATTTACAGAATTACACTTACTGGTTAGACCTCACAATTTACATGAGAAGATTCCTTTTGCAAGATTAGAATCATCCATAACTATGGTGAGATGAGAAGATGTAAATGGGGAAACAGTGGGCTAAATAGATGTTAACATTTAATGAACTTCACACTGTATTTCTTTAAATTAAACATTTTTGCCTAGGCTGAAAGCCAAGTTTTTACCTCTAACATAATACAACAGAGATAATTTGAAACAGTAAACAATAACTTTGGGGAATGTTTAATATCTGATGCATTTGCTGATCGATCCGGGTCACTCCATCATTGTTCCTATATCCCATCACCCTCCATTTGTTGGAGGGTGCAAATCTACAGCATGGCTAACTCTGTGTGTGTAAGCTCTCTTGAGACTTTAAACAGAACTATATAAGGACTTTGATCTGTTTGACAAACATGAATGGACTACTTGAAAATCCAAGTCACAGTAAAATACGTCTGCAACTGCACTGCTGTTATTCTTGCTCTTATTCTAAAATAACCATATGTAAGTGGTGTTATAACAAGATGCCTATTTTATATCTTAATATCTTTAAGTCATAGCATGTTACAAATATTATATGCGTATTTACCACAATAGGCTTTATCTTCCAAATCACACAAATGATCAGTTACCTGAGTACAAGAAACCAGGACACTGTGAGTTCTGGTCCCGCCTCAGGCATGAAAGCCGGCTGGGTGACCTTGGGCCAGTCTCTCTCTCTCAGCCCAACTCACCTCACAGGGTTGTTGTTGTGGGGAAAATAGGAGGAGGAAGGAGTATTTGGTATGTTCGCCGCCTTGAGTTATTTATAAAAATAATAAAGGCGGGATAGAAAATAAATAAATAAAATAAATACAAAATTCAACTGACATGGTAGTACAGGGTAATCAGGCATTCTTAATAAGAGAACTCTAGGTTCTTCCCACAGGTAGCATAATCTACCTAGACTGGAAGAAATTTCTTATCTGTGAATAGAGAGGAACTTATAGGAGAAGATAGGACAGCTTACCAATTTTCTCACCTTTCTGTAGCAAAATTAAGAGGCCATATATATTAAATACACATGTTCTGGCTAGATTCACACTCTGCTGTAATTCCTAATGTGATCTGCTTGATTTTGGTTTACCATAATGTGTGATCTCAACCATTATGCTCTGAAACAACATCTTATGGCCTAGGTCAATACAGTGTTGCATGGGGGGGGGGGTCTGCCCCAGTACAGGCAGTAGGGGGTTGCTGCCAAAGACACAAGGAGGCTAGTGGTGAGTGTGGAGGCAGGTTACTGCTGTCTGCATGCTGAGTAACTGTTTGGTAGCAGTGCAGCAACCATAGAGGAAAAAAATTGTCCCTTCAAGTTAGTTTTGACTCCTGGTGACTGCCCACTGCAGTTTTCTTGGCAAGGTTTTGCAAGTGGTTTGCCATTACCTCCTTCCTAGGGCTGAGAGAGAATGACTGGCTTAAGGTCACCCAGTTGGCTTCGTGCCTAAGGCGAGACTAGAACTCACGGTCTCCCTATTTCTAGCCTGGTGCCTTAACCACTACACCAAACTGGCTCTCAGAGGTGTGTGAGTTAAAAATTGATCCGCTTGCTCCAGGTGTCACATGTGCTAGGTACACCACTGATTCAATATATGAACCCAGCCACTGAAGCTTGTTCAACAGACCATGGCTAAAACATATAGTCTGTATCCAGACACTTAATCTATTTTACTGAACGAATCTTGCCAAATTTATTTGAACGAATAATTTAGTACACAATATGGTTGAAATGAAGCATTTGGGTTTAATGTGATTAAGCACATACAGTACAACTTTACATTAAAGATGCATCGCTTCATTTATTATACTTTTTTTTCCTCGGATGTTAGCATCTATAAAGTGATACATTTTTCAGTTTCAAACCAAAGGAAGTTACTCCTAACTATGTAAAGCAAGAATTAAAACAAAAAAAAGGCCTAGAAAAAAAGGTATACTAAAGCATATTCTATAGATACAGATATGTTCACAAACATTCTAGACTTAAAGCTAATGTCATATATTAAGTAGATTCAGAGACTTGGTATAGTTGACCAGTATCAATCAATCAATCAATTTTATTTATGGCCCAAAGGCCCAAAGACCAGTATCAGTATCTTGACCAGTTACAAACCTTAATGAATGGTTTTTGACAAAGGACTTTCAGCATCAGCTATCTCACAAGTTTGTTATCCTGATGTCTGAACAACAGAAGTTGATCTACATGAGAAAAGCTAATTCATAATTAGAAAAGGCTGCTAGATGGCTCCCAGACTTTTTACTTTATTTTCTTACTTTCTCTTTTTTTGATAAGGGTTAGCAAAAATTCTATTACTATAGCTGTACAGTAATATAGCATCTATAGACTCTGAGAAACAAAATACTTCATCATCACAAGAATGATGACAGAAGCACAAGAATCTTTGTATTATACAAAGGAAATCACAGCTTATCCCACATCCTCATTAATAAAGGTAGCATTCAGGCATTATCATGTCAATAGTATTCCAGGGTTTTAATCTGGTGTAATTTTGGTTATAGGCTATATACCCTAAGTACATTTTAAAAAGGTGTAGGAAGGAAGTAGTAGTTAATGGTGAAAAAGAAAGAGGGAGATACAATATGTCACATGGAAATGAAAACAGTATTAGCTTACAAAAACATGAAAAACAATCCTTTTCTGTTGCCAAATTTAAATTGGGTTTTTATATATTCTGAAAATAAAGTTATTATAGGTTGTTAATTATTCTGCACCTTTCTTTCCCTAGAAGCAAGCAGACTCCTTAATCAGGGCTGCATTTCAAATACTGAAATTCAAGCATTACTTACAGCAAATGCTGATTATCTAAGCATGACATGTCCTTTGTATGATGCCATTCCCTACACCCTTTTCTGGAAAAAATGTTATAGTAAGGACACATTAATCTGTGTCACTATGGTTATGGCATGAAGCAATATCCTGCGTGACAACCAGAATGGAAAAAAGCATCTTCTATTTTATGTCATCTAACTTTTACAAATGTAAAACATGTAGGGCCACTTACAACATTAACATCAACATTATCAACATTAACATTTGTGCTTCCACAAGTGACTCTTGCAAGGAAAATCATTACTGCTATAAAGGCTTTTCTCTGTGCCAACTCTCAAGCCAAACTTGAGTCGAGAATCCCAGAAGTGCTTCAGAATATCTACACTGAGCTCACAATTAACCTTCAAAAGTTACAACAGAAATAAATACCATAAGTTTCAGTTTTCAGACAGTTTTGATAAACCCTCAAGATATAGTTACTCTCTGTGAAGTCATATTGTTATTCTAGTTTGATATAGTTTACTTCCTAAGCCCTGATAACTGTATTTTATCAAATGATGAGAAGCAGGTAAAAAGTGGTGGCAAGTGAATGCACTCTATGAGACAGTCTGGAATCCAGAACCATCCCTTACTTGCACAAAGAGGGGTCTGTTCTTCATGTCAAATATTCTGTATATGGTGTTTGCTGAATAGCTCATTAAAATTTGAAATGTGCTATAGAAATTGCACCATTTTTTAAATGACTTCTAAAGCCAAATTTATCATAGTCTACCAGTGTCTCCAGTCCATTTCTGTTTGAAGTGCTGGTTGCAATCAAGATATCTCAAAGACTGCTTTCCTCAAATTTACCTATATGAACCCTAAGATCTTTTCAATGATCTTGTTCTAGCTATAAAATGCCTTCCCAGATACAATTACCTTGTACTGTACTTAGGTTCATTTGGGCAAAAGGTGAAAAATATGTCATCTTCTTAAGCTCCCCCCGCCCCCATATCTGTGCTATTAGTATTTGTATCACTGTTTATTAAAGAAGGGTGGGGAGAGAGAGAGAGATGCAGGGCTTTGAAATCAAAGATTAAAAAAAAAGTCTGCAGCTAAACAGGATGAGGTATCATCAATATGCTGATGATACTCAATTGTATATCTCCATCCCAGGTGAAGTAACTGATGCGGTCGCCACCCTATCTCAGTGCCTGGGGGCTGTAGGGGTCTGGATGAGGAACAACAGGCTTCAACTGAACCCTGGTAAGACGGAGTGGCTGTGGATTGATGGCCTCTCGGTATCCAGGAAGTTGTCATCATTGGTTCTGGATGGGGTGGTACTGCCCCATTCGGAACCAGAGCGGAACATGGGGGTCCTCCTGGACACACGACTCCTGCTCGAAGAGCAGGTGACAGTCGTGGCCAGGAGGGCCTTTGCGCAGCTTCGGGTTGTGCACCAGTTACACCCATTCCTGGAGCGAGATGCCCTCTGAACAATCACTCATGCCCTTGTCATCTCCCATATAGATTACTGCAATGCGCTCTACATGGGGCTACCCTTGAAGAGTATCCGGAAGCTTCAGCTGGTCCAGAATGCAGCCGCGCGGACAGTTATTGGTGCCGTAAAATCGGCACACGTGACACCACTGCTGCGTGAGCTGCATTGGGTACCAGTTTACTTCCGGGTCCAATTCAAGGTGTTGGTTATCACCTTTAAAGCCCTACATGGCATGGGTCCAGGTTACCTGAGGGACCGTTTCATCCCCATAACATCGACCCGCCCCACCTGGTCATGGAAAGAGGGCATGCTACGGACCACATCGACAAAGGAATTCCATCTAGCGGGGTCCAGGAGGCAGGCCTTCTCTGCAGTGGCGCCCGCCCTTTGGAATATTTTGCCCCCGGAGCTGAGGTAGGTTTCCTCGCTCCCGGCCTTCCAGAAGAATTTGAAGACCTGGTTCTGCCGCCTTGCCTGGGATGGGAAAGGCAATAGCTCCTCCTGGGGGTGGCTGGTGCCGTAGTGCCCTCCCTATTATTTGAGATCTATTAGCCCTTGGATTTTATACTTCTTTATTCTATTTATATTGGTTATTGTAATTTCATGTTTATATTTTTAATTATTGACTTTATTGTAAACCGCCCAGAGTCCTCCGGTGGGGGGAGATGGGCGGTGATATAAATGTAATTAATTAATTAATTAATTAATTAATTAAGACATCTTTTTCCAGGATCAGTCCCCAATTGTGGAAGACAACTGTGGAATCCGGGGGGGGGGGGGGGGGGAAACACAGCTGCTTGAAGCAGTTGTAGGCAAGTCCTGCATGCACCAAGGCACCTTGTTGCCTTCAAATCCAAAATTCTGCAAAGCGGTGCTATCTGAAAGGAAAGTTACAGTTACAGTGGCATTGAAGGAACTGGTTCATTTGCTGGTTTCATTTTATCTGGACAGCCACCAAAGAGGAGTATCAGTGGCATACAACTTGTGGGATCTGTTCTTTCTCACTTGTTGCTCAATATCTTTATGAAGCTGCTGGGGGGAAATAATCCAGAAATTTGAGGTTCAGTGCCATTAGTATGCCTTAATTGTCTCTCCACTGGATGACTGCAACATAGTCTACATGAAATTACTCTTGAACCCTGTCTGGATTGTGCAACTTGTGCAAATGTAGCTGACTGATTGTTAAGCAGGGTGGTTAAATGGCACCACATAACCCTGAACGGAGACTTTGGAACTGGATGCCTGTATACTAGTGGGCTTGATTTAAATTGCTGGCATTAATTGGTAAGCCTTAAATGGTGTAGGACCCAGGTACTTAAAATATTGCTCCCCACTACTACCCAAAATGTACATTAGGATCCCATTAATGCAGAGCTTTCCAAACTTTTCATGTTGGTGACACACTTTTTAGACATGCATCATTTCGCGACACACTCTTACAGCAGGGCACAAGGCAGTCACTAGGACCTGCGCGGAATCCTGGCAGGGCTCAGAGGCAGCAGCAGCTGTGACACACCCAGACACTGCAACTGACACACTAACGTGTCCCGACACACAGTTTGGAAAGCTCTGCATTAATGAGTGTGGCTCACAGTAATGATCCCTCAGTGACAGTATTCTCAATTATGATACTATCTCCCAGGTAGCCTCCATGCTGTCTTCTTTCAAAAAACAACTAAAAGCATGCCTATTCACCCAGGTATTTATGGGATGATTATTATTCCAGGACTACGCTGAATTTAATTTTACCTGTTATTTTGCTTTTTGTTTTAATGAATTTTGTCTTTAATTTATATATTGGATGTATTATTTTAAGCATTGTTGTAATAGTTGCATTTAAGAATACCCCCATCCCTTCAGGCCCCATTGGGTAGAAAGGTGATATATAAATAATAATAAAATAATAAATAAAATGAAATAAAAATTGCCTGCCTAATTAACTTGCAGGAGACATTGTCAGATGACACTGCTTTTCTATCTTATGATTCTACATATATGCCTGCCCTCAAGCACCTGTGAGGCCCTACTTGCAGTTGTTCACAACTTGGTCTCCCTCCTTACTGGACTACTGCAACACATTGTACATGGGGCTGTCCTTGAAGACCATATTTTGGACCAAGGTGCAACTGGTTCAAAACGCAATGACACAGGTGGTTTATATATGCACCATGGTAGACCCATGGAATTGGCGCTACTTTGTGAGCTGCACAGGCTGCCAGTAGGCTTTCAGGTGCAATTCAAGGTGCTAGTTACCACGTATGAAGCACTTCATGACAAAGGGCCAGGTTACTTGTGGGTTGCGTATCTCCAAATGAGTTGGTCAGTCCCACACGATCCAACAGGGTGGGCATACTTTGTGTCCCCTCTATAATTGGGCAGGAACCAGGAGGCATGCTTCTTCTGTTGTGGTGCCTGCCCTCTGGAACAGCATGCCCCTTGAGAGTCAGATGGCCTGATTCTCTTGGCCTTCCAAAAGGCCTTGAAGGATAGGCTTTCCCCCAAGGCAATGGATGAGAGTGGTGATGTTTGTAGTGGATGGAAACTGAACTATTATGGGCTGGCCTCAGATTATTAGCAAATTGGGAGGCTATATAAATTGGTTAAATAAATAATTCATTCAAAAAGTTTACCTGATTGCATATTCTTATAAGAATTAACTTTCATGTATTTATGGCATAATTCTAACTGTTATTCATTTTTTCAATGGAGTTTATCCCTATTACACATGTTTATGATTTTGGATTAAGTTTCTTAAAAATAAATAAAAAAACAGCTGGAGAGGAAGTATAATAAATTAACAGGTAAGCCTTAATAATAATAAAATAAATTATATCAAAGCATATGTACAGATGTAATTATTTAGTGGTAACACCAATCCAGAAGTAAAGTGATGATGAACATAACATTTTAAAAAAATAAGTAGACATATAGAGTTATATGTTAAGGTGCATCTTTTGCAAAAGTATATGGCTTAAATTAAGTTGAAAGAAATAAGATGAAAGGATGCAAAACAGTGATTTTAATGTCTG
Source organism: Charina bottae (assembly GCA_023362775.1). NCBI lineage: Eukaryota > Metazoa > Chordata > Lepidosauria > Squamata > Charinaidae > Charina > Charina bottae. The sequence goes on along the minus strand of JALMGJ010000003.1, from coordinate 175,142,953 downwards.
TTCTTTACTAAAGAATTTTATTTAGAACAGGTAGTATTTCATTAGCAGATAAAATAGTGCTTGGTAAATGTAATTGGGTTGCAGAATCCTAAGTATTAATTCTTAATATTAATTGCAACCAAAATTAAAACAGTAAGTTAACCTTAGGGGAATGAGCAAATAAGGTCAAAATAAGACTGAATTTTTTTCAATTCCATATAATTAATCAACCTTGTAAAATACTATAGAAAATTACTGTTAAAGATGGTGATTATATATTTTGAGTATTATCCATAGCAGATCTTGGCTATTTTCTTAGTTAAATATATTCTTTTATTTTCTAGAGCACTGTTCTAGGGGGTTTTCAGGCTGTTCAAGTACTACATAGATTCCTATTTTATAGCCAATTGAATTACTTACATTTGTTCGTGACAAAACTTGCCAATTTTGTTGTTGGTACCAAGGTACTTGAGCAGCACTCAGTCGTGTCATTATCATAATAATTTCTGAAATTAAAACCTGCCTAAAACTCTGTGGAAAGCTAACAACCAGTTCATTAACCATTCCTGTTAGTTTGTTTTCAATAATGCAAAAATGATTAGAAGTTTAATTTGTTAATCACCTGTGTTTTGACTGGCAGTAGTATATGATTCTCTGCAGAAGTCTAAACTAGCCCTTGCAGAAAATAAAACATGCTAATGCTTTATCAGGCCTAATAATATTTTTTTTAAAAAAAATTATCACACCTGGGTAAATCATTGACAGTTATACAATTAATTTCTCCTTAACTCAATTTAATTTTAGAGGCAATGATGAATACATCTAGGAGAATAGTCTATCATCAATAAGATTTAGTACTTCACTCACCAATCATGTGGTTTGCAACATGAACCTGGATATCCCACTCATTGTAGAAAACCATCTGGCACTTGATGCACTGATAGGTCTTCTTCTAGAGAAAACAAGGATGAAGGTCTTAATTAAGCAACTCTCAGAACACTTATGTGAAAAAAAATCCCATGATAACATTAATCCATTTTAATATATTAATATAGAGTCATTTATTACTTATGTTATCATCCAATTGGTTAAAAGAAAAGTTTAGGTTTCTTCACTTGTTCAAAAGTTCAGGAAAACAGGGGAGAGATAATATGCTCATCACCATTTGACACCATTTCAAAATGACCAGCTTGCCAAGCAATTACAACAAATGGCAAATTGAATATTTCCAATGTCATTTTTAACCTATCTTAATACAGGCTGTATTATGGCTTATATTCTATTCCTTATATAAGCAACTGATTTTCTTAACTGCTAAGGGGATTAGGTCCCAATTAATTAAGAGTAAGTATTAAAAGCATTCATTGTAGTTTTTAGGCAGTTATCTGCTGCATCTCCCCTATGGAACAGGATGGCCCCAACCTTGACAGCCTTCCGGAAGGACTTGAAGACTTGGCTTTGCCATCTGGCCTGGGGATCATAGGGTGGTGTAGAGCCCATAAAATGGTTGTGCTGTTCATGAATTACTGTGCTTTCCCAATTACTGCACTGTATGGTTTTAACTGTTTTTAAATTGTTTTAACGTTCTGAATTGTTTGTATGGTTGTTTTATTCTGTGTTTTTTTTGTTATTATGTTTTAATTGTAAGCCGCCCAGAGTCATAGACAGCTTTATAAATTGAATGAATGAATGAATGAATGAATGAATGAATGAATGAATGAATGAATGAATGAATTTTGGATCTTAGAGTGCAGAAAGATCCAAAGTTGTGCCACTTAGCAATAAACCTGCTTGTAACATTCAGTAATTATTTGGGAACTTAGAGGAATATTATCTTAATACAATGCATGTTCCACGGTACAGAAAACGTTTAAGGTCATCATAGTTACTACCAGCCATACATGATTGTTGGTCAAAGAGCTACTAGCAGAATACATTGTTTGCTTGTTTGTTCCTCTATTAGTACATATCATATCTGAGATCACATCTGATGGTTATAAAAACCTCATCTGCCTATGTTCAATCCTTGTATGTGTGCCATTTTAATGATCTGTTGTTGATAGTTACGTAAAAAGTCTTCTTACGTCCAATCTGATAATTACTTCATCTACTTTGTTAATAGTAGATGGACAATAGGTCTTTGTGGTGATTGTGTAGATTATTCGTGTGAAACATGTTCTCTGCCACTTACCTAAGCCTAAACATCATTTTTGCCCAAGTAGCAAAAAGTTATTTGGAAAACTTGTACTGTATTTTTAATAGACATGAAAATTTCTGAAATCTTCAAAGAAGCAATTTAAAATAGTAGATTAACAGCTAGGTTTAAATGGTAGACTGCATAGCAAACTGAATGGACATCTTCCCTTCTCCTTTCAACAGAGTATAAAATAGTTGTATTGTGAAAACATAGCCAGGAATCGTCTATGAAGGTTCTCAGTCATCCAGGTGGAATTGTCTGTAGCTTGAATCATGTCAACTGGATTTCTATTTTCTCAGTGGAAACGTTTTGCTCCTTATCCAAGGAGCTTCTTCAGTCTGAGCAAAGTTAGTAAGGGAATCCTTAAATATGTTTCTAGGTGGCTGTGTGACCTTGCACCTGGGGCTAGGTCATGGTTATTTTGAGATGTTATTTCTAAGTCCCTTTGTCATCTAAAGGAGGATCGTTAAGATTACCATGCTGCTGTTGAGCTTGCGAAATGGTCTTAATCTTCCTAGGCACAGAAGACAAAGCAGGGAGGAAAATAGGGGAAAGATTGTGCCTGAGGCCCCCACCTCTATTCAAGGAAGGATTTTCCAAGTTGGCATATTAAGATGTTAGAAATAACATCTCAAAATAACCATGACCTAGCCCCAGGTGCAAGGTCACACAGCCACCTAGAAACATATTTAAGGATTCCCTTACTAACTTTGCTCAGACTGAAGAAGCTCCTTGGATAAGGATCGAAACGTTTCCACTGAGAAAATAGAAATCCAGTTGACATGATTCAAGCTACAGATAGCCAGGAATCTTTTGTTTATTTTTTTGGAGTATTTATTGTTATTGTTATTATTGCTGTCCTAACATATTTCTAGCCGAGCAACAGCTCATATTAAATTGAAACTAACTTAAGTAAAAATATAAAACTAGCACAATAGCATGCACAATTAGAACTAAGACAACAGAAGAATGAGCAATATTGTACATTATGGATTTACAGTGGTTTCCCATGACCTTCATATAGACAGATATACTGTTGAAATACTTTCTGAGAAGAAAACTAACAGGTAATTTTTATAAGGCTGATTATTTAATATGTTCAGCTATTTTACTTGAGTTGGATTTTTTATGTACTGGGATCAAAACCCCTAGGTCTTAAATGTATCCTACTTACCTAAAGTCAGAATAATATAATTGATTCTTTAAAAGAATTGTTGATCTTGATTAGTACATAATCCTTGGCATATCAAACTAATTGTGTTCCTTCATTTCTTCCTTTTACAAGTATAGGTATAATTTCTATGACATATTTTTGACATTTCCTAATGGACTCCCTAAAATTTTAAGAATTCCTAGTACATTTCAAGATTCAAGATAACTTTCATTTACCAAACAACATTAATTTCTTATTCTAAATTCCTTCAGTTGGATACCTGCAAGTATATGAAAATTGCATTATGCAGAAACAGTATGTTATCATCACAGAAAGAATAATCCACCAAAATAAATCCAACTAATGTGTACTTGCTTAAGATAATCATTTCTAATTCTCTTTTTAATCTGCAAGTAAGGCATATTGAATTCAGTGGGATTGACTTCTCAGTCTTCTCAATGATAGCTTTAATATAGCAATTTGCACCCAACCCAAAAGACAGATGGTTAGGTCAGAACTTGATTTTGTTGGAAGTAGCACCTATACATCTGTTTAACAATATCCCTATCTCATACATAGACCACCTGGCTAACAAATGGTTCAGGATTCCATGGTAAATACCTCAATATCAAATATCTCAAATCATATCTGGCTCCATAATTTGGATTTTCTTGTGGATGTAACAGGGTGATTTAGGAAAGGAATGGTTCTATGTGGTCCTTTTGTTGTGGCAATACCAGCTGGGACTTATATATACAAGAATAGTTTACTGAAAGTTTCAGGCTGTCAATGCTATTTCTTTTTTTAAAAAAGTTAATCCTTTGTTGTTTGCTAAAAATAATAGAATAAAATAGAATAATAACTTTATTGTCATCCCACTATACACTATACAAGTGCACAATAGAATGAAATTTTGTTGCAGTTGGCTCACAATTTCACTCAAGCAATAAAATACTAATGATAATAATAAAAAACCATAATTACTATAAAATACCCATTCTTATAAAATATACATTCTTAAAAAATATACATTCTTTAACTCACAATTTCGGTCAAACATTAAAATACTAATAAAAATCCATAATTACGATAAAATATACATTCTTTACATATCCAACATATATATATATATATATATATATATATATATATAGAGAGAGAGAGAGAGAGAGAGAGAGTGTGTGTGTGTGTGTGTGTATGTATGTGTGTGTGTGTGTGTGTATATATATATATATATATATATATATATATATATATATATATATAAAGGAAATCAGGATTTTGTGTTTGTTTCAGCAGCATATTTATCATTTAAAAATCTAGGTTGATTGACACAAGACTACTTAAATGTACTGGTGACTTAAAAGCTGATATTTAAGAACTTTTTGGAATCTAAGCAGCATCAGTGTTTGATTAAGTAGCACTGCCAAAATAACCTTTCATTTTGTGATTTTTTTAAAAAAAGTCCTCTTTTGTTAGATAATTCTGAAGAGTCTAATAAGTGATCAGGTAGTTTTTTAGTCAGATGTGTTTTCACCTTTATAATTAAGCTTTGAGTAAAGAGGAAAAAATCCTTGACTGTTGTGTCACTGTATTCATATGTCATTATTCTTCTTGACAGTTGTTGACATGTTCTATGTTTTACTGTTCAAATGAGAGAAAAGGCGAGGCATTAAGTTTACATTTTTTTGCTTTTGGTAAAGTCACATATCAGGAATAATGCTAGGGCTAAGCTAATAAACCATATATATGCTGGTTTAATACTGGTCATCTGGGAGCAAGAAATATTTTCTAACTAGTTCTAAGGGGAAATGATGTTTTAAAAAGGGAGGCTCTTACACCGTGCGTGTTGGTCTGCATGTCAGCCTCAAAAGCATCTTTTAAGATGCCTAGCACAATAGGGCTCTTAGAAAGTTGTTGCTTAAGGTCTCTTTTAGATACAACTTTAATAGAAGGCTCCTGTATTCTTCTACATAAAATCAATATTTAGGTCCATCTTATTACATTTAAAGAGTAAATAACAGGCCCATTTGGTGGTAAAATTAAATTGAAGTTATATTTGCAATGCATGCATTGTTATTTATTCAAAAGCACCAATTCATTTAAAGTTAGTTATAACAAACTGCCTGTGAAAGCGGTGGCATTTAAAGCAGTTATGACTAACTTGTTCTAGTGGTTTGAATGAGACTATTTATTTATCTAATAAAGATTTTCCCCCTGCTGTTCTAGGGCCTTAGAGCTGCTTATAAAAATTTAACATCATAATAGCATATTAAAAAATACATTCAATAAAAGTATAGCAGAAGCAAGGATCACAGGTAAAACACAATCTTTATTTAAAACATCAAGCACTTGGCAAGGCAAAAATCTGTCAGAAAATAAGTGCCTTTATCAATTGGCAAACAGAAATTCATCTACCCTTCAAGGGTTCAATGTTCCATAGCACTGGTGCAGCCACTGAAAAAGCCCTATCATTAGTCATCATAATCTAGCATGTTACCAATCTATTAGAAAGGAGACTTTCCTTAGGATTTTAAAAAGAGAGAAGGGTGATAAAATCCATGTCTTGGAAAATTGAGCAGCAGGAAAGCATTTTCTCTTCAGTCTGAGCTCATCTTGATATAACAGAGTTCTCACAATTCAACATAGATACTCTGTATACATACAATAACAGTGAGAGAGCATGGTTTCTTTCTCACTATCATGCCACAGTACTTGATTTAATATGGACCCTAATATGTATTTGGCAGATTCATCTGGAGTCTTCCTGTCTTTTTGTTCTAGCAACAATGAGGGTTCACGCTGCCACATCAACCTTAATTAGGAAACTCTTTTGCTTCCATCAGCAGGGAGACATGCTGAATTGTGTCAATCGCCCAATTGGATCATTGATACATTTCCTTATTCCAGAGAGTTACTTAAGCCATATATGATACTTTATGATACTTATATATGATAGAAGGCCTGGCGACCCGAGATGAGATGGAGCCGATCAAGTAGCTTATCTGATTGTATTTGTAGCTGCCGCAGGGAGTGGGGGGGTTGATGGGTTTTTTATATTGTGGATTTTAATTTTGTAAGCCACCCAGAGTCACTGTATGTGAGTTGGGCGGCCATATAAATTTATATAAATAAATAAATAAATAAATAAATAAATAAATAAATAAATGGTGGTAAGATGTCTCAGATGGGAAGAATTTTCACTGTTCAGAAACTTAAGGGAGAGCTGCTGTTTCAAGAAGCCTTTGGAGGGAAAAACACCTGTGGGAGAAGGCATTTAATGCTTAAAATCTCAAAACAAACAAAACCACAGATTCTTCAGGGAAAAAGTTGTTGGCCCACAAATACTGTATAAAGCTGATAAAGTAAAGCAACTATCAATCTACTGCAGGGGTGGGCAACGTCAGGCCCACGGGCCGTATAAGGCCTGTGGGGCTCCCGCCTAAGGCCCACGGGGCTCCTGCCTGCAAACCCCGCCCCTTCCACACAATTGGCTCCCGCCCGCAAACCCCACCCCCCAGTGCTTGTGATTGGCTCCCGCCCGCAAACTCCGGCCCCCGGTCTGCGGAAATCCCAGAAACCCCGCCCCCACCCCACCGGTCATAAATATCCAAATGGCTCTTGGCCGAAAAAAGGTTCCCCACCCCTGATCTACTGAGTGTGGTATTAACTTGGCAAACTCTGTAGATAGTTATGTAGGTAGAATGAGCACTGAAATGCAGGATGAAACTGAAAACTAATTACCTCTGAATTGCCGGCATTTTGCATTTATCACATGCAGGAATAGTACATCTGGTGCTGATTGTGGGCATTAAACTGTTTGAGCAGCCCAGAGTCATGTATTGAGATGGGCAGCTATATAAATTTGAGAAATAAATACATAAATAAAGATCTGCTTTTAATATTGTCACTTATATATTATAAATAAGCATTTCTGTAAAGAGTTAAAAAATCTCTATGTTTACATCCAAAGAGAACAAAGCCCTATAGCTGTGCCCCTGGAACTTTTTATTATGTAAGGATGTAGGGATTATAGAACAGCATGCTATCTTCGTTTAGGCTTAAACAAATATCACCAATTATTCCCATTTAAATCCTTCACTCAGAATTTAACTTGGAAGCAGTTAATGTATCTTACGTATTAACAAAAAAAAAACAACACCTTTATTACAAGAACCTTGTAACTACTGTCTCTTTTTTCAGAGTTAACAGCAAGTTTCTGAACAACTATGAAGGCTCAAGTAAAAGTTAAAATCTAGTTCATTACACTGGCTCCTACAGTTCATGTAAAGGTAAAGGTTCCCCCCGCACATTTGTGTAGTCGTGTCCGACTCTAGAGGCTGGTGCTCATCTCAGTTTGTTAGCCAAAGAGCCAGCATTGTCTGAAGATGCTTCCACGGTCATGTGGCCAGCATGACGCACGCGGAACGCTGTTACCATCCCACCGAAGTGGTACCTATTCATCTACTTGCATTTGCATGCTTTCAAATTGCTAGGTTGGCAAGAGCTGGGGCGAGTGCGGGAGCTCACTCTGTCACACGGGACTAGGGATTCGAACCTCCGAACTTGTGATCTTACGATCGACAAGCCTGGCATCTTACCCGCTGAGCCACCACGCCCCACAGTTCATGGCTCAAGCCTAAAAGAAATCTGTCTTACAGGAGAAGAAAACATGGGGGAAATTGGTAGAATATTAGAAGAATTTTTAGGCTTCAGTTCATGGCTCAAGCCTAAAAATTCTTCTAATATTCTACCAATTTCCCCCATGTTTTCTTCTCCTGTAAGACAGATTTCTTGCTTCTTTGCATCTTGTGTGTGTCAGTACACTGCATGAAAGCCGGCTGGGTGACCTTGGGCCAGTCACTCTCTCTCAGCCCAACTCACCTCACAGGGTTGCTGTTGTGGGGAAAATAGGAGGAAGGAGTATGAGGTATGTTTGCCGCCTTGAGTTATTTATAAAAATAATAAAGGCAGGATAAAAATTAAATAAATAAATGTATGTATGTATGTATGTATGTATGTATGTATGTATGTATGTATGTTCCTCCTGCTTGGTGGAATGCAGGCAATAGTATAATGATATACAACACAGTCTCTAGTTTAGAGGTGTTACTATGGAATAGCATGAGTGTGCTTAAATAAAACTGGGCTTAGTTTGTGCTTGTGATATACTTGCAAAACTGTCCTTACTGTTGCAGGGAATGCTGCAAGTGGCATAGGTATGATGGCTATGGCTAAGGCTGGTGGCCTAGTCTACACCTTATTTATCTTACTGTAATCAAAGTATGATCATCAGCACCAATATTTATGGGCTCATCTGATGATGAGTATGGCATATGGAAGATTGTAAACTGAAATGTAAAATGGGTAGCTGGTAAAGAACAAGAATTAGCAAATGAAACGAAAAAGAAAAAGTATACTATATATCAGTGAAACTAAGAGAAAGGGAAGAATACAATAAATCCGAATAAAATAGTCAGACCTTGTAGATTGGAGTTGATTAAATGCAAGGTAATGAAGCTATAGATTTAATTATAAATGAAAGGGCTAACATGTATGCCATAAATATGAATTGGTAGCATCTAGGCTATTGTGGGTACATATGAAAGAGTATCAATGATCAGTGATAGTTGTATGTTACCCTCCAGTGAATGGGGATAACAGAACCAGAAAAAAAGTTTTGGGAAATATTGTGCCATATTCTGAACAAATGTAATCCAGAAGAAAAATGTTCTGCTGGGGAACATGAATGGATGGGTAGAAGGAAGATGGAAAACCAATACGGTCAGTCACAAAAGAATGTCTGGAAAATGGGCACAAAAAGAGAGAAGGTAGAAACTGCTTGCAATACAATGAAAAGAATTAAGTCATAGGGTACCACAGAAGTATGCAAGTGAGTAGAGTTACATTACCCAGAAGTATGAAAAAGAAGCCTGATGGAATGATGAAATGGCTGTGCACGAAGGTAAACATTCAACTAAGGGAATGACTGTTGCAAACATGTGAGCCAAAGATATTATATGTGTATATAGAGCAAACGATAGCTTAAAAATGTAATTAGAAAGCAATTAACACTTAACATTAAAAGAAGCAGAGAAAATACAGGCGGATTTTGATGGAAACAACAAATTGTTTTGGAAATGGGCAAAGGGCTAAACAAAAATAAACATGATGAAATTATTTGGGATGAAACTGAAAGAAGGGAAAAACACTGGAAGGAATATTTTAGAGATCAGTATTGAGAAAGATAAGGATAGAAGGGTGAATTGAAAGAAATGTTAAAATTATTAGTGTTCCAGAAAAATGAGAAAGAAGCCATTCATGGCTGTTGTGGGTCTTCCGGGCTGTGTGGCCGTGTTCTGGAAGTTGTGGTTCCTAACGTTTCGCCAGCATCTGTGGCCGGCATCTTCAGAGGGCAGGAGCACAGACAGAAGCGAAGTTCAAATGACAAAGCCATTCATGCTGTGAGAAAGTTGAAAAACGGTAAGGCTACAGGTGAAGATGATATAACTGAAGAGACCTTAAATTATATACTGCCCTTTACTTATGTAATAGCTGTGCAAACTGTTTAACATATGTGTGAAGACTGTCATCTATGCCTGAGGATTGGAAGAATGCCATTGTAGTTCTATACAAATGCAAGACAGCAAGCATGAAAACAAAAATGATAGTGGGAGTAGTGCAAGGTGTCAGAATTCTGATTGAAAAGATACCAGAAGTGACTATGAGCAAAATTTGGAAACTGCTTTGTGGCTTTATTTGGCCAGGGATCTGTAGACTGGATTTTTGGTCTTCAGCAAGTTACTTAGAAATGTATGAATGTGAGAAACAATGTTTATTGTACATTTGTTATTTTAGGCAAAATACACAGTAACACCAATAGGCTTTGAATTATGGAATATTTTGCACAAATACAGAATTGAAAGTTGATTGCTGAATGCACTAAAAGTGGTACATGATAGAAGTAAAGTACATGTGAGTTCAGAAGTGTCAGTGAGTTATGTTTCAATGTGCAATATGGTGGATGCAGCATTGCAATCAAAGCCCTGCTCCTTTTCTATGTTCACAGAGATATAAAAGGGACAGGACTTCGATCTCAATGCCTTCCCTACCTTCTCACTGATTCTGACCTCCTGTGGATGCCTCTATGTGGGAATAAGTGGAATTCTTAGCAAGTGGTTTATAACTGAGCAGGTTAAGAGAAGGATGTGTGATGTCCCATTGGTTGTTTAATGTATCTATTGATAAATATATAAAAAAAACATTATTTTGACATCAGAGGACTTTACATTGGCTATGTCAATGTATGTCAACTTTTTCCTGCATGTCATGCCATGTTGTTAGCTGAGAACCTCAGTAACTTACAGTAAATATTAAATAAAATGTATGATGGAATGAGGATTGTGGAACTCAATGTATCAAAGAAAAAATTGTTGTGTTTGACATGGAAAATGGAACGAACAATTGCAAGTTATGTATAAAGAGGCGCACTTGGCGACGGCGGTGGCAGCAGCAGAAGCAGCCACAGCAGCAGTAGAAGCAGCCGGTGGCGAGAGAAGCGCAACTTGGAGAGCCGCAACGGCCCCCGGGCACCGCAGCCCCGCCAAGCAGCCGGTGGCGCTATCCGTGGCAAGGCGATGCATATAGCATTAATTCAGCCATTATGGGTTAACATAACGACCAGCAGCCAGTGGCGCGGTAACTGGCCTCGGAGGGGTCTCGGAGCGGCACAGCAGTAGAGCGAATGACTGGCGGCTGTGGTGAGCAGGGAAAGGCCTCGGAGTGGCCCCACGGAGGAGCGACAGAAGCACAGTGCGCCAAAACAGCTAGCGAGGTGGCAGGCGGCTGTGGGAGAGGGACTCGCAGCGGCCTTGCAGAGGAGCAACGGAGAAGTGGGAGAGGGCCTTGGAGCGGCCTCGCAGTGCACCAGGATAGCCAGTGGTGTGGCAAGTGACTGGTGGCCCGTGGTGAACAGGGAAGGGCCTCAGAGGGCCTGGGAGCGGCCTTACAGTGGAGGGCCTTGGAACGACCTCGTGGCACGCCAGGACAGCCAGCGGTGCGGCAAGCAACCGGTGTCCCCCACAGTCAGCATGCCGGGTGCTGGAGGAGCCAAGTGGAGTCCCTTTGGGGCTCCTTGGGTTGGGTTGAGAGCGTGGTGGCATGGCAGAGGTGCGGTGTGGCCAACCCACCAGTGGCTGCAGCGAATTTGGATGGTGCGGGGAGCCTTCGGAGTGGCCCGAAGGACCCAGTGGACCCAGATTGAGCCTGGAAGTGCTGTGGCGAGACGAGGGGGCGATTGAGCCATCGAATTAAGATCTTGGTGGACCAGCAAACCCCTGTGAGGGAGGGAGCAGCGGTCCCTCCTGTGTGAGGAGTGGGTACTCCCTCCCTGGTGTGAGAGACAGGGAGGGAGCCCAAGAGTGGATGTGTGTGGGAATCCTCCCTCCCTGAAAGTCAGGGGGAGGAGAAGCGAGTGCGGCGCCCCCTCGCCGGCTAGTGAGAGAGGCCAGTGAAGGGGGTGGAGCAGATGTGGAGGTGGGGTGATGGCTGCGTCCACACGGCGCTGAGAGTGAGAGCTGGAGGGACTCGCCACCACCCCTTGGTTGTTTGGTGTATGGTTGTGAATGTATGCTTGGATAGAGGGACCCCTAACCAGGGCTCCTGGAGGATCGGGATTGGGGGGAAATGGGAGCTCCGGGACATTTAGGGCAGGTTATTCAATTCAGGTGATGACGGGTCGGGGGTGTCATGGCAGGAGTCAGAGGGCGAGCCATCGTTGGGGAAGATGCCCCCGGTGGTTGGTACCAGTGGTGTGTTCCGGCCCTCTGTACTCAGACCAGGGCCCTGGACAGCAGACCCATCGAGGCCGTCTTTCGACTGCTGCTTTTGAACGCCAGCTCGGTCAACAAGGCCCCCCTTATACGTGAGTTGATCATCGAGGAGGGGGCAGACCTGGCGTGTATTACCAAGACCTGGCTGGGCCCTGAAGGGGGGGGGCTTTCGGAAATGTGCCTGGCCGGGTTTACAGTATGGCACCAGCCGAGACCCCAGGGCAGGGGAGGAGGCTGTTGTCAATAGGAAGGAAATATGCTGAGGTGGTCTGAGCATAAACAGGATTTAACTGCACAACTATTATTCCAAGGAAGAGCGAATGGGCTGAGAGTAATGGGAAAACCAAAAACTTCACAGCTGGATGGAGTAGATGAGATCTTGAAAAAGAGAGAAGTGAGAAATTTAAGCAACAAAGGACAACGTATGAAATAGGATGTGATCATGGTGGAAACAAAGATAGAATGGAGAAAGAGTTTGGAGAGGCATGGTGAATGGTATTATTTTAAAGTAGTTCTAGTTATATTTCCTTTTCTTTTTCTTATTTCATGCCTTTAATTTTTTTGGCTTACTTTTTCGCACTCTGCATAATGTTGCTTGAGCTGAAAGGGAATAGTAAGATAGGTATGGAAAGAGATATCAGATCTCTAATATAGACTACCCTGCATGCCAACATATTTTGCCTACATTTATTCAACTAGGAGGTACATGCAGTATACTGACATACCCTCAGGATGCTAAAGATATAAAGGTGTATAAGAATCCCAAAGTCAGCCAGATGAATGTTACTGAAACTTTCTTCCCCTCTGGAAAAAATAAAAAGCTATTCCTAATGTTGTAATTTTCAGCATAAGACTTATTTAGTATTTTCATAAGAATCGTACAGTTTGTGTGTGTATGTGCTTTGTTAGAATTATTCACTGGGGTTGCTAATTTGATGACTAAAATATGCCAGAAAAGAAATAATCAAATAATCCCATCCAGAGCCAATTGCACACATTCCTCACAATTGTGCATGCTTTTCATGTACTCTCTGAAGAGTATTTGTGTACCATCTTAATCCACTGGCTGTAACTAGACCATTTCAGCTCAAGATATGCATCAGTTTAGAGTACAAGAGAGAAAATAAAATCAGCCTGAACAAACTATCTACCTCTTTTGTTAAAAATCAATTAATTACATTGGTTTCTTTTTTCATTTTTTAAATCAGTACATCAATCTAATGTTTTGGGAAAAAATCTGATCTCAGGAGGTTGTTCATTTTTGCCCTGAATGGATCCTCAGTATAAGATTGTTTTACTTTTGAAAATTGATGCTTATGCTTTAACTACTTATCTTGCACATTAATCTTTTCTGTTTCCAAAGGTTTTAAAACTCCAAGTAAATCATGTATGTCACTTTCTTCTCAATGCTTGTGGATATACATCAAAATCTTCAAACAACATTTCTAGGCATGATCTCACTTTAAAGACACTGAGCCATTTATATGTTATAAGATCTTAAACTGTCTAGGTGTTCCTCTATTAGATGGGTGATTAGGTTTTGTAGCAGTTTCTCCCACTGTTTAAATCAAGCTGACAAACATATAATTTTCTGGATAATCGTTCTGTTCACTTAAATGTCTGAGTTAACATTAGATATACTTAGTCTAGCAATATCTCCTCAAAGCAGCAAATATATCTAGGCGAGAGTTTCCTTCCAATACGTCAACCTGAGTTATATATAGAAGTAAAACAGTGCAAAGCACAAGAGAGCACATTGACCACTCTCACAAAACGATTGCATTGGATCATGGCCAATCATAAAACATCTAAATTGGGAAGACTGCTCTTTGCGGTACACCCTTAGGCCCCCAGGATTTCCTCTTTCACCTCAGCTTACCTTTCGCTTTCTTTCCTGGGCTAGTAAACAAACATCCATACAAACATTGGACTGAAGTCACCCACCATTTGATCTTCTAATATTCCTCTGGGATCTAAGTGAGGAATTGCTAGAAATACTGATTGCACTTCAGGCTAATACTTTGCTTTGCAGCATACTACCTCCCCAGGGTTTTTAAATGCAAAGATGAATAAATATAAATAAAATAAAATGGAGCAGGGAGCCTGGTGAGTGATGAGAAGGTGCTCGCAGCCACCCTGGGGTCCAAGGGAATAAACCATATGGGATAAACTCAATCAGCTTGGGTGGTATCTCTGTTCAATCCTTTTAGCGTCAGTTTACAAGAATGTCTCACAAGGAAATTGCTGGTTCTGTGGTTGCTGAAATACCCATAAGTAGACATTTGTAGAAATGAGTCATTTTTCAATTATTGCTTCAGCTGTCATTGCCTTGCATCACTCTATTTAGTCATCTGATCATTACCAATACATTAACAAGGAGAGCTATTTGCCCAGTGAAGAAAAGAACTATTTCCCCAGTGCAGGAAAACTGCATAAAGTGCCTGCACCTTTTCATGATGTTTTCAGTGAAAATGAAGCAAGGTTATTTGCTCCTGCTATCACTTTGAAGTGAAGGTAATTGGGGATCTGACTGCCTGGAGTCATTCTATGACCAAGCCAGGAAGCCTTGTGCTCACTCTCAGTCAGCTGTCTCTGCCTTCATGCAGCCAAACCTGAAATATTCAGCTGAATCCTAGTCATGACCCCCCACCCCACCCCAAAGGTTTATGTCCCTTTATTCTGAGTGACATTCAAAGCAGCTTAAGATTAAGAAAACCAGTACAATGATAAAACGTAATGTATTAAATCTTTTTCAAAAAGAAAGAAATTGGGAGAGTAAGATGCATTGTTAAAAGCTATTTGCAGTTAAATGCTTGCATAAAGCATCTAATGCTCACTGCTTTAAGTTCGATGCTCTCCAGGTAGATTGGAACATGTCTAAATTAATGAATAGGAAATACTGATCCTTACTGATGGTTCATTTGGGTTGGGTGTTCCCATACAGAGCACTGCAGCAGAGGAAGCTCTAACCTTGGTATTCTTCAGTGTTCAGAGGCTAATGGACAAACTGATAACTGGGATATTTTGCATTAAGAGCAAGATAACCCCTCCTTATTGGGGCGTGGTGGCTCAGCGGGTAAGATGCCAGGCTTGTCGATTGGAAGATCGCAAGTTCGGAGGTTCGAATCCCTAGTCCCGCGTGACAGAGTGAGCTCCCGCACTCGCCCCAGCTCTTGCCAACCTAGCAATTTGAAAGCATGCAAATGCAAGTAGATGAATAGGTACCACTTTGGTGGGTAGGTAACAGTGTTCTGCGCGCGTCATGCCGGCCACATGACCGTGGAAGTGTCTTCAGACAACGCTGGCTCTTCGGCTAACAAACGGAGATGAGCACCGGCCCCTAGAGTCGGACACGACTATACCTTATCCTTCCAATAAAAAAGTTTGTTTTTAGATATTTTATCTCAATTCCTACTGTAGTTGCTAAATACAACATTTATTTGTGAAGCTTCTCTAGTAGATTTCTTCATCGACCTCTTTCCCCTTATTTCTAGCTTCCAAAATAACTTACATCTCCAGTAAAATAAACTGTTCACCTGTGAGCAAAATTTCAATTTGATTTTGATTGAGGTAAAAAGTTTTCTCTCTCTCTCTCTGCAGTTACTAACCTCACTTTTCCACTAATTATACAACCACGAAACTTTTTCAAAAATCAAACCTGAATGCACTCAGAGAGACCAAGCATGCAAGACAGGCATGAATATGCCAGAGCAGTGGCATAATGTGAAGCCTGTCATTACTAGCCACACTTCTGTGATACTACTGCACACATTTAGGAATCCTGAATAACTGGTGGAGACTGATCACAGAGTAGTGCCAACGTGTTCTTAGTTGAATATGTCTTTGTTGTCATCTGCTTTTGGCTCTAGACTGACCCAAAGCAACTTTGTTGCTTGAAAGGAAATATGATATAATCTATCCCCCACTTCCTGCTCATGTTCAGAAGTCAAGTGAACGGTGGTAGAACACTACCCTGATACTGAGACTGACTAGCATCCCCATACTTGAGAGCAGACAGTCAGTTTCGGGTTTAGACATACTCATCTTGACCAAATAGCCCTAAGTCCCGTCTCTCAGGGAACTACATTTGGTGGGCCCAAGGAGGCGGGGCTTCTCTGCCGTGGCGCCTGCCTTATGGAATCTTCTCCCCCCACCAAGTGAGGTCAGCTCCATCATTCCTTATTTTCTGGAAGTTCCTAAAGACCTGGCTTTGTCATCAGGCCTGGGGGTCTCAGGGGACCGGTGAGATTTTGAGGTTCTTCCATTGCCGATCAAATCTTGTGTGTGTGTGTTTAACTTTTTTAATACGACTGTGTTTCACATGTTTATTGTTTTTATACTTTTTTGCTGTATGCCACCCAGAGTCATTTCTTGTGAGATGGGTGGCCATATAAATTTGATCAATTAATCAATACACTTATTTATCTACTAGATCAGAGCTTTCCAAACTGTGTGTCAGGACACGTTAGTGTGTCAGCTGCAGTGTCTGGGTGTGTCGTGGCTGCTGCTGCCTCCGAGCCCTGCCAGGATTCCACGCAGGTCCTAGTGCCTGCCTTGTGCCTTGCTGCCTCCAAACCTGCTGTGATTCCGCACAGGTCCTAGTGCCTGCCTTGTGCCCTGCTGTAAGAGTGTGTCGCAAAATGATGTCCTGCTGTAAGAGTGTGTTGCGAAATGATACATGTCTAAAAAGTGTGTCACCAACATGAAAAGTTTGGAAAGCTCTGTACTAGATGAATTTTTTTGGATATTGCAACATAACTCTGCAGTTTAATTGCATCAAAGCATGCTTTACACTTAACTTTGAGAAAAAATGTGTTTTAGAATTTTACATTTAAAATGCTTAAAATCAAATGCAATTGTTTATGTGAATCATTATAAGCATTTCAGATTACTACAGAAATGAAATGGGATGGATTTATGAGCATATGCAAAAGTGGCAAAATCTGAAAATAGATATCCTTAAATATCAGGCCCCCAGAGATTAATTCCACATAATCACACTAGAATGTATAACAAACACAAGTGAAGAATTAAACAAGTATGCAGAACAGACCGAACAACTGAAAGGTAAACATAATATACAATATTCTCATGCATAAGAATTATTGATATGCTATCTAGCAAGACATGGATAATTATAAATATAGATGAAAATAGGAATCTTAAATTGGATTGTAACAATAAAGCCCTACTTGTCAACTCATGAAAATAACCCTCTTTCAGATATGCTAAGGGAAGGAAAATAAGGAAGATACTGGCACAGCAGCTAGTCCAAAATAGTCAACTCTTGCTAACCCCTGCAGGAAACTTTTGCTTATCTATGTACCCTCATACAAATTAAAATTATAAATCAAACTAACTAGTGCCCCAGAACATTAGGGAACTTAAAGTAGAACTTAAGCCACACTGTTCACATATGGCAGATCATGGTGGTTTGTCTGAACTGTGGTATGTTAAGACCTATCTGGGCAAGAGACAAGGCAATCAGTATGAATAAAAATATATAATTAGGAAATGAATAACCATAAATAGGGAGTTTAAGCCTTATGGAGCCAATCACAATATTACATTTGAACAGTATCATAATTAGTATAAAAACATGGAGAGAAGTTGATGCTTAATCTCTGCAATCTGGAAATCTGAGAATGGATCCAAGGTATGCAGAGTGGGGGAAGATTAATGCTGTCCCCAGACCTTTTGTTTTTAAAACGAAACTCCTGTACACCAGGGAAGACAAAAGGCAAAGAAGGAGCAGCAAAGATATTGGTGCTTTGTTTTCTCAGTGAACTAATGGCTGAACCAAGATTAAGGTAAGATGCAGCAAGCCATGGTTATAGATTTGGGTTAAGGCACTTCTCCTTGAATGCAATTTCAACCACAGTTTACAAATTTACTCAATGTGGCTTAGTGTATCATGGAAACCAGTCCAAAAGTACCTGAGCAATATGACAAACCAGATTCAAGTACAATACTGTATACCAGTGCTTTCCAAACTGCCTCCATTGGTGACACACCAACAGTGGCGGCGGCGTGTGCGCGTGTGCATGGCGGTGGCACGGGGGGTGCACGCGGCGGCATGGGGGTGTGTGGCGGCGACAGCAGCGGCCTCCGCTAAAACGCGGAAGCACTGATGGTGTGCCGCTGCCGCCACCATGCACACCGCCACCGCACGCACGCCCCTGCCATGCATACCCCTGCCGCTTCTGGGTTGTGTTGCGACACACCAAACTGTGTGTTGTGACACACTAAAGTGTCGCAACACACAGTTTGGAAAGCTATGCTGTATACAAATATGCCTACATGTAATGCACAGCAAAGGAAGATGAATCACAAGAGTCCTCCTACTGCCATACCTTGCTTACAAGTCAGGAGGATCTAAGTCTTAGGTTGCCTGGAATCTTGGCACCCATTGACTCATTTCCTAAGAGTCAGCCATCTCTTACTGATACATTCATGTCTTCCATAGCTCCTCCTGCAAGATGATCCCTAGACAATTACGGGTGACTTATGAGTCTGGTAAACCCTTTTTATGCACTCTTGGCTATAAAAAATACAAGCACACTGTTATGTGGATTTGATATTTTGTGCCTGTGATATTCATTTGCTGTTTTTTACCCAGCTGTTATGTTAACAGACAACACACAATACTTATAACAATGAGATTGCATTCAAGAAACCAACCACTTTCCACCCACAATCAGCAACAGCTGCGCTCAATAAAAGTAACAGTTTGCAAGTGGTCACTGGAGAATACTCCTTCAACACTTAACGCCTATTGCAAATTTTGCAAAAGCTCTTAGGATTTTGAGGCAGCATATACAGATCTTTAACATTTTATAAATCTGTATCACCTTTAAAAAGCCCTACCAATGTATTTTTCCATTCCACTTATGAAAATAACTTTTTTGATGACTTTTTTCCCCAGGATCTCCATGTTTTTCATTCTCATTCTTAATTACACTGAAGATCCAACACTAACATACAATTCTGTATATGAATGAAAAGAAAACCAGAACATTTCACTGGAAGCAGTGGTAAATGTATGTCAAAGTCCTTTATATAAGCAGGCAAGAATTTCTAGAACATGCTTGTGCAATTAGGTGATGAAAAAGAAGTTCATATGACTACAACTATTCAGTCATGCTGACCAGAAGGAGGATTGTAGGAGCATTCAAAAATAACTTTGGAAATTAAATTGTTTTTAAAATAGGCACAATACAATTTATTTAAGCAAAATTGCTACAAAATTTAAATCAGCCCAGAATCTGAATTTCCTTTAAAATATGTCAAAAATTATTACCGTATTTTCCGGCGTATAAGACGACTTTTTAACCCAGGAAAATCTTCTCAAAAGTCGGGGGTCGTCTTATACGCCGGGTGTCGTCTTATACGCCGGAAAATATGGTACTTGCCGTATAAGACCTCTCCTGGCCAAGTGCAGCCGCTCGCCGGAACGCAGGCCCCAGGGAAGAGCAGGAGGACGAGCGCGGGGCGGCGTACTGCATTGGGTCCCGTCGCTCCACAGAGAAACGCGGGGAGGGGAGAGCGAGCTCCGTTCCCTCGGAGCAGCCTTGGGAAGGGAGGGGGCAAAATGCAGTGGCTCCACGACGGGCTCCAAAGTCACCCACAACACTCAACGGGCGCCTCGCTTCACCTCACCAGCGACGCTAAAAGCAGCGGCAGCAAGAGCAGCGGTCAAAATTCCCTTTTGAAGAAGTGTTGTCTTGCTTCCTCACTAATAACAGTCTGGAAGATGGTGATGACCTTCCTTTTAAATGCCACTGATTAAAGCCTAATCATCATTAATTTTTTATCAGTTGCCATTTTAAACAATGACATTTTTATCACTGCACTTATATTTCTCTGGTGCTGTTTTGGATATGTTTGTGTGTTGCATTTTAAAATACAAAATAATATTTTTACTTGTATTTATTCTGAGCCTGCTAGAAATCTCAATGTTTCAATCAATCAATCAATCAATCAATCAATTGTTGGGTCATAATACCTTTATTAGGGCTAACCAAAAAGGCACCTAAGAACGTTGCTTGATTGGCCCTTATAAAATATTACCCAGCTCTAGGTTTGGGGCAGGGAGTATTACAGAATGACTCCTCATTTGTTATCTCAAGTCAAAAAATATTTCACTTTCTTTTATGGAGCAGACAAATGTTAACGGTTTTAATTTTTTTTCCTTATCCAACTCCCATATCTTTTTTATTTTAATGGAAGTTTGTTATATGCCATGAGATCACCTTCCTGTCAAGATGACCTTTTTTCCTGCACCAGTAATTGTCCAAGTAAGTGTGTGTGTGTGTGTGTGTGTGTGTGTGTGTGTGTATGCATATGTGCAATTGGTGAATAGTATGAAGCCTAAAACATAGGTCAGAGGAATGACAGGGCCCACTGCCTGTTTTATAATTCTAACGTCTGTTTGCTCAGTGCATTAAGGAGATTAATAAATGAAAGGGATAGGAGCCAGCAAGACACTGGAGAGGACCTTCCGAGGCTGGAGCATTAATGTAATTTCATGATCAGAACAATGCAGCAATACCACTACTTTCCTCTCTTTCCTTTCACTGTACTGTTTCGTATTCACACTGCCAGTCCTAGCATTGGGACGGGACCCAATGCTCCTGCTCTTCCCTGGGGGCTGCGTTCCGGCGAGCGGCTGCACTTGGCCAGGAGAGGTCTTATACGGCGAGTATATCCCAAACTCTATATTTTAACTGGAAAATTTGGGGGTCGTCTTATACGCCCAGTCGTCTTATACGCCGGAAAATACGGTAAGTCCCGTGTGATCCCTTTTGATAACTGTATTGCTTCTGTTTTTCTGATGGCAATCAACCAAACTTCTTGGGATTACCCCCCTTACCCAAATTGGAAACAAAGAAAATGGATGCACTATTGTTATTTGTATACCATCTTTGCACTTCCAAAAATCACCTATCATCTTTATTAACAACTACAGTAGTTGAATTTCCTCAAGCAAAGCCATTCTCAGTCTAAACCTATTCCACTTTGCTTCAATTGGTTCTTTTCATCTCAGTCCCCTCCAGTTGTGTCAAGGCTACAACTCTAAAAATCTGTGCTCCTGGGAATTCTGGGAGTTGTAGTCCCGTATTTTTACTTAAACAGGTTGGGGAATAGGAGGAGGAAGGAATATTTGGTATGTTCACCACCTTGAGTTATTTCTAAAAGTAATAAAGGCAGGATAGAAAATAAATAAATAAAGGTAGACTTAGACTTCTCCTTTCAAATGTTAAACAAGCCTGTGTAATAGCAGCCCTGCCCCTGCCCAAATATATCCTTGACTGCTCTCTTTTAAGATTGCCCTTAGGCTAAAACTCCTTTAAGATTCTTATATTGCTCTCAACTTTTTTCCACTGTAGGCCACCCATGCATGCCTATTTTAATCAGGATTTCCTACGTCAGGCATATTGACCCGCTCAGCTCTTCTGTGACCTTTTCAATTTATGTGTGTTCTATTTAAAACACGATAATGAAAGGTGGACATGAGATTTCAGCTGAGCCTTGTATTGCTGTTTGTGTCATAACTTAAGTGTGCAATAGATCTGGACTCTCAGATTAATTATGTGGAAGCTATACTACAATAAAAAGTGTTTTTCTCCATAGGATAAAATATGAAATCACCATCACTGAATTCCTATCCTAACATTTTTTCTTGGTCTCTTAAAATACCGACTGTCATTTTTAGGTTAGGTTCCAGCAACTCCAAACCTTTGGGGCATCTATGCCTAGAAGGAAAACATGAAACTTTACAATACATTGTCTATTGGAAGAGCTATTGAAGAAATAATAATAATAAAGTTAACACAGTACAAATCATCATATCATAAATTATTGCTTCTATGGTTATCCATTTTTGAGATGGAACCAGAGGGAGACATTTCTTTTGTACTGGAGAGAAGCTCATGATATTCAATATACAGTAACTTGTTATGGGATAGGTACACAATTTGCTTATTCCAACAAGTGTTAATACACATTAGTGTAAAGGTGTCAGAAAAATCAAAATGCATGTTCCCTTTGTCCAGTTTATCAGTAACACAAGAAGGGAAGCTACGTGTTTCAAAGACTATCCCAATTCATCAGTCTATTTGAAAGCAGTATCTTTTGTGTTTCTTTCATACAGTTTTTTGAGGTGTTAGAGCTATATTATGGTAAGATGGAACAGAAGATACAAACGTTTCCTCCACTCTATTAGGATTGCCAACATTTTACAGCCTCATGCAGTTGTGTTTTAAAAGCAACTTAACCTGTAGACAGTAGCAAGTGGTAAGATTAATTCCCCATGAAAAACTTAATCTACTGCCCTGCAGGTAAAGTTGTAGCTGCTAAATGCACAAGTGAATAGGTCAAGGGGTCAGCTTCACTGCAGCAGCAATACCCTTAAATGCTACCAGCAGAACCTCAAATCTTTAATTTCAAATGTCCAAATCTCACAACATTGCTACACCTCATGAGATGTTGGTATTGTTATATAAGATCGGAAAGATTTCAAGTGAGAAAGCCAAAATCTTGTGATCTCTCCCAAGAATTCATCAGGTTCAATAAAATATAGAACAAAGATAGTGTACATACATACAGTACATAAATAAATCATTTTTAATTGTTTAAGTATCCTTTTGGCATCTGCACTTCTGTACCTGATCAGGCAATGGGTGTCCTGCTTGAAAATGCTGCATAGCCAGCCTACTTTGGGCTGTCTCATGGCTGTCCTAAAGAGCTGGCAATACTACACTCTGCCTTTTCCATCAAGCATTATCTATGGTTAAATTCCTTGTTGGTGATCAAGGACAGACATAGTAAAAGGAAATCCATTCCCACTATTCCATAGTATTTACGTATATAACTTAGCACAGGACCTAAATTCTTATTGGTGTGTTAAGGAAATTAATATAATTAAAAAAGACATTAATATAATTATATTTTATATTAATTATAATTAATATAATATAATTAAAAAAGCCCAAGTAGTCTCCTGTCTACATGCTTTAGAAGAGTTGAAAAATAAAGCTACATGTAAGCCAAATATAGGCAATGCATGGTCTATCACGGTGTTTTTCCTGGCCGTGACTGCATCTTATTTTCCCCTACAGTTACCATCTTTAAGGCTCTCAGCTGGATAGGTATGCATGGGTAGTGGTGAGGGTGGGAGATTCATGGAGCAAGACTCAAAATGACTGGGTATAGTCCACAGGCCATATGTTTCCTGCCCCTTGTAAACAAAAGGAAAGTTAAAGCAAGTTAAAGGCTAAATAATGTACATTTAAGTGTGCTTGGGAATGCCCCTTTGGCAATTCTAATTTGTGTTAGTGATTATGATAATAGAAAAAGGCCACAGCATTTATTGCAAATTAATTAATCTGGAATAAGTGTGTGATCTTATTACTACCCCACGGGACCCTCAGATTTGTACAATTTTATGTTACAGATTATTCTGTAAGAAATGTTAATCATCCAATGCTTAGCATAATATTCTGTCAAATCCCACCACCACACCCCAAATACACACACACACACACACGCGCACGCACACACAATCATAGACACAGATTGAGTTACAACAAAAAGACTAATTTACCCTTTAGCAAAAGTAGGTGTTGCACTGTGGCGTTTCTTTTTAATCAAAGTAGAGCAAGACAGGGAAAAATTAATGTCAACAACATAATTTACAAAAATAGCCCTCCTGCTCTGTTGCTCACAAATATTTTCAAAAAACAGTGCTCTGCATGCCAACGCTTTGGCTTAGTGTAGTTTACTTTTATGTCATTAACACTCTGTGCCGTAAGCATAACTCAGAGCTAGGGATTCCAACTCAAAATGAACCTCAGTTAAGATTCCAGCTCTCAGTTGTGCTGGCACAAAGATTATTCTCTTCAGTGATAAAGAAGACAATATCCTAGGGAGACTGGAATTAGTCCTACTCTGTGCCATTCAAGCCAAAACACAAGGCTTATCAAGAAGCAAGTAATTGCTAGCTAGCTAATGGCTAGGGGAGATACAATACACATTTGGGCTAAGTATATCCTGGCAAATAACTAGAGAAGAAAGAAAGAAAGAAAGAAAGAAAGAAAGAAAGAAAGAAAGAAAGAAAGAAAGAAAGAAAGAAAGAAAGAAAGAAAGAAAGGTGATTAGATATATTTTTACCAAAGGATTGTGACTGTTTTAAACAGAGAGAAAGAGAAAAAGAGAGGGAGAATGAATTACCTCTTCCGACTGCGATGGACTGATTCTGGGCATTGGTGATACCTGTGGTGTTTTCAAATGTGTACTATTGCTGTCTGGAACAAGCTCTCTGTGGACTGACTGGATGTGGTTCTGAAGTTCATTTTCTGATTCAAATTTTACGTTGCAACTTGAACAGCGAGTCTTCAGTCCTCCTGCTTTGCTTTTGTTCTCAGCGGAGGTCAGGTTCTCATTCTGGCCCATGCCTTGTCTATTACTGCTTGAAGGTATGTTGATACCTGGGCTACCACTTTTGCTGAGATTAACGCAAGCAGCACACAGGCCATATGGTAAGCCGTTAATGTCAAGTTTTACCAAATCCTGTTTTGAGCGGAATTCTTTCAGGCAAGAAGCACATTTGTACAGTTTCTGAAGATGCTGTATTCTCCCTGTAGACTGCACTGCAGAACTGGTGCCTGTCTTTTGCATGTGGAATGTCCCATGGATCTTCAGCTCCAAAGTAGAAGTCACTGTCTGCATGCAAACCACACATCGGAATCCTGTCAAGGAGTTTCGCAAGTCAGGGTGCATCTGACAATGCTCCAAGAATTCTTCCTCACTCTGGAGTGGCATTTTGCAAATCCTGCAGTTCCCTGTATCAAGGCTCTTACTGTGTGTGACCTTATGTTCAGTGAGAGTCAGAAGTGAAGGGAATCTCTCACCACATATTGGGCACATATAGTGTTTCACTGGACCCAAATGTGTCTGCATATGTTCACGGAGCCCATTTTCTGAGAAGAATGTCCGTGAGCACACATTACACTTGTAGTTCCCTTTTATAAGCTCTGCCTTTTTCTTTACTATGGCACTTTCCCCAGGTCGGATATTGTGATCCCGAAGTTGGTGATTTTGCAGGAGAGACTCCATTGTATAGGCTGCTCCACAAATGTCACATCCATACATAGGTTCAGATGTATCAACATCTTCTTCACTTCCATCATGGCTATTGTGAGATTCCTGGCTGTTTGTCAGTAACGTCTGTAGCTCTACTTCTTCTTTCTGAACTGGCTCAGATGCTCCATTGGTTCCACAATTGGGAGTTTTTGTTTCAAAAACACAATGCTTCTCCCTCAAGTGTTTTTCCAGCAATATGATAGCATGAAATGCTTTGCTGCAGAACTTGCAGTTGTATTTTTTGCTGTGTGTTGTGATGTGGCACTGGAGTTCCACTTCAGTACCAAAAGACTCACCACAGAAAATACACTTGTGTACTTTGCCTTGGTTCTCCAGATGATTGTGCTTAACATGGAGCTGCAAGTCTGTCTCGTTGCGGAAATCCCAGTTACAAGACGTGCACCTGTACACCTTCTTCTCATTGCTGTGCTTCACAGCCAGATGAAGCTGAATGGAAACTTTTGAATCAAACACCTCTTGACACAAAGTACAACGGAAAAACACAAACGTGTGCATGTCAAGCAAGTGTTTCTGCAAGTCATCCACCGAAGTAAACTGTTTATCACAACTTTCACAGATGTAGTACGTGGAGGTTATCATGAAATGGATGGTCACATGCTTCAGCAGGGACTCCTGGTTTGGAAACTCCTTGTTGCACTGAGGGCAAGTCAGTTTGGGCAGGACAGTGTCAAGATGTGTTTTTAAATGAGTCTGAAAACCATCCAGGGAAGTGTATTTAGCACCACACTGATTGCAGATGTACTCACCAGCAGGGCGTGGAGGAGCACCACCAACAGCCTGCATCATCTTTAATGATGTCTGCTCTATAGTAACTGGAGATAAAGGGCTCATGGCTCTAGATTTCTTTCCATTATGGATGTAGTTCAGCGCTAACGGAATGTTCTTATGGTTCTCCTTTATATGCTTATTCAGTTTAAGAACACTATTAAATATTGGAGAATTTGTGCAGTAAGAACAAGAATATACTTCCACGACTGGGTCTTTAGGAGTACCTAACACAGGAGAACCAAAACGAGAACTGCTAAGATCGCAATGGACTTGTCTAATATGCTCTTCCAAAGAAGAATCAGTAAGAAACCCCATATAACAATG
The DNA here is from genome assembly GCA_023362775.1 of Charina bottae. Lineage (NCBI taxonomy): Eukaryota > Metazoa > Chordata > Lepidosauria > Squamata > Charinaidae > Charina > Charina bottae. The sequence goes on along the minus strand of JALMGJ010000003.1, from coordinate 175,116,537 downwards.
AGGACAAAAGAATGCATTACTATCCTTAGCAGCTGGATTTCCAAATCCATGAGTACATCGAATATGTTCCTGAAGAGAGTTGAGGTCATTGAAAACTTCTGAGCAGAAGTTACACTGGTAGATCATAGCAGGCATGGTAGAAACTATCAGTGCAGGATCTGGTGCTTCATGTATTTGTTTCAGATGCTCATTTAGGTTGTAAAGTGAAGGTAACACTTCTAAACAATACTGACAAATATGGGCTTGTTCGGGTTTATCTAAATGCATAGTTTTCAAATGTATTTGCAGTACTGCAAGGCTTGAAAATAACTGCTTGTTGCAATAAATGCAACTATAAGTAACCTTGGCTTGCTTATTTGAAGGCCCAGTGATATCTGCCACTTGCTGGGCTGTCCGTTTTCTTCCACGTCCTTTTGTGATTGGAGGAACTGTTTCAACCATAGTTGAACTGTCTACTGAGAGATTTGAATCTGGAGTAGTGCTAGAGACTGAGGTGTAACCAACTGTCACTAAAGAAGGGCTGTTGCTGTGGTTGCACGATTCTGGTTGCTGGTGACTATCCATGTGGCTATAGAGCTCTTCAACAGTATGGAAGTTCTCTGAGCAAATACTGCACATATGTTTCTTTTCCACTCCATTATGAGCCTGCTCCATGTGATTCACTAGTGAACTTTCCTCTACAAAGAGTTCATGGCAGTAAACACACTGAAGAGCAGCTCGGTCTTCATTTGGGGAACACTCTGGGTGGCATTCTGCTATGTGTTTCTGAAGATCTTCTGGAAAGTCAAAACCTTCTTCACATTGACTGCATTTCTGAGTGTCCTTCATTTTCCATTCCTCCATCCGGGAGGCAGACTGAGAACTATCTTTGTTCCTCTCATGAACTTGCATGTGTCCATGAAGTGAACTAGAGGAGAGAAATCCACGTCGGCAAATGGCACACTTATATGGCTTGTTAGAGGTATGAGTCTTCAAATGAATTTTAAGATGATCACTTCTTGAAAATGCTGCATCACATTCGCTACAGTGGTACTTTTTATCTCCTGTGTGAAGTTTGATATGGCGATCTCGGCTCCGCTTATGTTTGAAGAGGCGGCTGCAATAGGTGCACTTGAAAGGGAGCTTGTCGCTGTGACTTTGCTCGTGGTGCTTTAAATAGCTGAGGCGGCTAAAAGACTTGTCACAAAACTGGCATGGGTAGGGCAATCCTGGGCCACCTTCTTCTTCACCAAAGTCACAACCATCTCCATGGCTTGGGGAAGTCTGATCTTTACTAGAGGGTGAAGAAGCTGGCCACGAGCAGGAAGGATCATCTTCAATGTCTACTCCATCTGAAAAAGGAGGAAGGAGGGAGGAAAGGGAAACAAATGTTTAAAGCCCTCTTATTCAGACAGTATTTAACATTAGTATACGTGCATTTAATCAGAGATTAATTGACATAGATATAATGCTGCATAACATGGATGTGTTACTTTTTCACTCTCATATCCATCTGCTTCTTATACACCACTATTTTAAATCAAATTATAAAGCTAGGAATAATTATAAAGTTGGTTGGATCCTGTTTTAGCCTCCTCTTGCCTTTTTTTATCATTTAGTTGCTCAAGGTATATCATATATGGACAACTTTATTAAAATGCAGATTTTAGAATATTTAAAGTTTCTTTTGTATCTCCTAAGAAATAATTTGCAAATCATGAGAACTTCTGAAAAGTTCATTGTAAAAATGAGATTTAGACATGTCTATGAAGGTTCTCAGTCATCCAGGTGGAATTGTCTGTAGCTTGAATCATGTCAACTGGATTTTTATTTTCTCAGTGGAAACGTTTCGCTCCTTATCCAAGGAGCTTCTTCAGTCTGAGCAAAGTTAGTAAGGGAATCCTTAAATATGTTTCTAGGTGGCTGTGTGACCTTGCACCTGGGGCTAGGTCATGGTTATTTTGAGATGTTATTTCTAAGTCCCTTTATCATCTAAAGGAGGATCGTTAAGATTACCATGCTGCTGTTGAGCTTGCGAAATGGTCTTAATCTTCCTAGGCACAGAAGACAAAGCAGGAAGGAAAATAGGGGAAAGATTGTGCCTGAGGCCTCCTTTAGATGACAAAGGGACTTAGAAATAACATCTCAAAATAACCATGACCTAGCCTCAGGTGCAAGGTCACACAGCCACCTAGAAACATATTTAAGGATTCCCTTACTAACTTTGCTCAGACTGAAGAAGCTCCTTGGATAAGGAGCGAAACGTTTCCACTGAGAAAATAGAAATCCAGTTGACATGATTCAAGCTACAGAGATTTAGACATGTATTTAAAAATGAAGTTAATGTAGATGTCTAACTCTTAATTGTAAAAAAGTAATTGAATTTCCTAACTTTTAAAAAAATACATAAGAATTGGTTTTGAATGCAACATGGTTTGGTACAGCATTATGAATTTTGGTGTATATATACAAGAAATAAGGAGGAAAGCAACATCAGCAAGCATATTGGTAAATATTTCTTCAAAGTTGGAAAAAATATTACTTGATGAAACATTCATTGAGCATCAAAAATCAAGAGTAGCTATACCTATCATCTTGTAAATGAAATGGACCCACATCAAAATATAGTGGTTTCTATGTAACAGGCATCCCACTCAGACACAGATACAAGTCTGTACTTCTTTATATATAAAAGGGAGAAAGGTTTAAAACTTCAAAATGATTGGAAAGAACCTACCACTTCCAGCACCTATGGGATCTTTAAGAAAAGCTGAATCATTTGAGAGGGGAAGGAGGAAAAGGAAAATTATCTTGAACTCCTAACAGCTTACAACATGGGGAGGTAACCTGGTGCCCTCCAGATGTTTTGAATTAGAACTCCCATAAATTCCAGCTACTATAGCCTATGAGAAAGTATTATGAGAGTGGTAACATCTGGAAGCACCAGGTCATCAACTCTTTCCCCTTCTCCACACTATAGTGGTATAGGACAACTATCGAGACCTCAGCATTTTCATACTATATAGCATCGTGAGAGGTTTCAAGAGACACAAAACAGAAAACAGTGAATTTTCTCCTCTTCTCACACATACATGAAATTTTGCCTTTCTTTGAGCTCCTGTTCCAAGCTGTCTAGACCCTTCTTAAAAAACACTTCTGAAACAGGCTGCAGTATTGTTATCATGGCTCTCCATTTGTATTCAGACAATTTGATTGTTACTAAGAAGCAACAGAATGAATATATGACTAATAATAAATGAGTAGGTATTAGATTTATGGAGTCATCCCGGGTTAAGTTGAAAAAGTGAACTGCACAAAAGCTTAATTCTTCAGTGTATTTTGTACTTTTAAAGTTCAAGAGGTTGCCCACCATTTCTTCCTTTCTCCAAAAAAACCACACTGGCTGAACTTCCTTAATAAAACAGAGCTGAACATTTAGATGACCATAGACAAAGCAACTTGAAAAAAAACCCTGGAAACAGGAACAAATGATAAATTACTATGGTAAAAGCTGAAAGATTTATAAGTAACAAAGAAAACACAAACAAGGACACAAATCAGTTAGTAACTCCAACTATTTAGCCATTATACTATGTCATTTATGGCAGCGGTCCCCAACCCTTTTGGCACCAGGGACCAGTTTCGTGGAAGACAATTTTTCCATGGACGGGGGGGGGGGGGGGGTTCACAAGGAGCGCACAACCTAGATCCCTCACATGCGCAGTTTACAGTAGGGTTTGCGCTCCTATGAGAATCTAATGCCGCTGCTGATCTGACAGGAGGCGGAGCTCAGGCGGTAATGCGAGCGATGGGGAGCAGCTGTAAATACAGATGAAGCTTCACTCGCTCTCCCACCGCTCACCTCCTGCTGTGCGGCCCAGTTCCTAACAGGCCACGGACCGGTACCGGTCCATGGCCCGGGGGTTGGGGACCCCTGATTTATGGGATCCAGACTTTAACTTATAGAATAACTGCCACAGCCACAGGCCTTTCCAGATGATGTGACCAGATAGAGGTCTAGTGTTGAATTTTACACCTCATCGACTGGCAGAGTTTCTGAGCAGTTTTGTAGCCTTGTTTTGCCCAATGTTGCCAGCAGAACTATCCTGGTAAGGTTCCTATGCTGGCAGAACTTCTTACACTTGTACCAGAAAATTGCTTGTGGTACCAATGTGATCCTGCTCGTAGTACTACTCCACCGACAGAACAATACTTAACATCATACTCTATTATATCCTGAACCAATTCTTAATAAAGGTTAAGATTGTTCCCAACTGAGGATTCAAAGACAATTTAATTTACCTCAAAGTTAGTTCAAGACACATTCTGCTATATTAAAATGAATGGTATTAAATTGTTATTCTGTTTTAAAGTATGAGCTGTAGGTACTTGCAGCTCAATGTACCAGAAAACCAAATTACTGAAATTTTTTAAAAAATGTACAAATGAATGCAAGCTATTTGATACATTTTGGCTTGCGCATTATCTTATATCTCATGGGACTCAGGAAGTGGGCCTTTTCGGTCACCACACCTGTCTTCTGGAACAGCATTCCCCAGTGATATGTATGGCTCCTACCCTACCTTCATTTAAAAGCTAATTAAGAACATGGTTTTTTCCCCAGGTCTTGGATTAGGGTGGCTGGTGAGGCTCTTGTAGGACTTTGTCCACTGAGCTGTTTCTCTTTTCTGCTTTGTTATAAGGTTTTCTCTATTGATTTTTATTGTTGTAAGCTGCCCGAAGTCGTCATACGGCACTCCAATCAATCAATCAATCAATCCCCCTGATTATATTTTGGTGTAAAAATGTAAAAATATTTTGGTGTAAAAATGCTTCTATAAAAAACAAAATACCTCATAGCTGAAATAACATTAAATATTTTATTGTGTTTGATAGGTAATATTATCAATGTTTTCTTTGAATGCCCACTGCCTAAAAGGAAAAGAAAAAAGACTGTCCAACTCCCAGGGAAACAATTCATAAGCGAGTGCTACAACAATACAAATTTCCTTAAAACCTACACTCTCTAATACAACTTGCCATTTTGGCTTATAGACACATTCCAACACTGCTTTCTTTAAAGTAACATTTTACTCAATTCTGAACCTTTTGTTTATCCACAGGAAACAGATGAGGATTTGTCCCTTTCCTGCATCTCAAAACCGACGACACCACCATCTCATTATCAATGCCAGACAGCAGCCAACTAACTCTGAGAAAACAATCAACACCATTCCTGGATCCCTGCCCACCGCAACAATGCTTTTAACTCAAGTTAAGCTCTCAACCAGTTTCTGTCCTCTTCTATACTACTCTGAAAAAGCTTTCTATAACCTGTGTCTGATCCCTGATAGAATCTCTAAACTATTCCATAAACAATGTCTGGAACTTTACAGAAAACAAATACCTGGAGGAAGAGTCAATCTAAAATCCAATACATGTGAGTGGAAAGGAGGCAGAGAAAGATATGTTTATTTCATTTACACATGGATTTCTGCTTTAGTTGCAGTATAGAATAGGGAAATAAGGGTCAGGTGCTAAGGAGGGTTTTAGGGAGAAATGTTTGAGGGAATATGAAAATTTAGGGGGGAGATATGGTTGAAAAAATAAACAATAATGGAAGAGATGCATCAGACTCTACAAACTGAGAGATAAAAAGGACAAACCCATAGAGAACTCTGAAGGTTTTACAGTGTTTTGGACAAGAACCATTATAGTCCAAGCTGTTTGGGGCGCCAGAACTCCACAGAAAACAAATACATTCACTTCGGCAGAACTTCAAATACAAACAGTCCATGAAAGTATGTTGCCCAGTTTTAAGAATACAAGGCTACTGTATATTATCTCTTAATTTTAAAAGAAAAACCCTAGGAAATAACAATGTAAATGTTGGTATGGGAAAACACATACATCTGCCTCTTTCAGCTACATATTCCGAGAAAGATTTTGTACATATAATACTAATCCAGTACTCCTCCAGATGCCTGGTACTTTTCATTTAACCATGCTGAATAATGATTCCATTTTGTTTCTTCTGATTTCTTGGATATTTATGGTTAATGGTTTTTTGATGCAAACTGATTTGTGAAGCCTCTATATAAGTGGTAGTATATAAATACATAAATAATGTGTGCTGTTTAGGAATTCTGGGATTTGTAGTCCTACCACATGATTTGTCAGGTCTTTCTCTTTTCAGGAAGGGGCTGGAGGGGGACCAGCTTGAAACAGTTCTTACCTGGTAATTGTACCTGCTCCGGGTATGACCGAACTAGAATGGCCTACTTTCCATCTCCTCTCAAAGTGCTCAGCCAAAAAAGGATATGGAAGCATCCAGGCAAATGGCCAGGGATGTCTGCGCACATAAGCATGTATTAAAAAAATCAATATGGCAGCTGCAACCATGTGGTCAGAAACCCTCCCTTTTACATACATTGTGCATAAAAAAGGGTGGGGACTTATTATTTTTCCTAGTATTATGTATTTATTTTAGTTTATATTTAAAATATCTACTATTTCATATAATACTGTGAGATTTCAAAACTATTCTTACGGTCAAGTCAATATTCCATAATTAACTAAAGTGGCCAGCATACTATGAATCGTAAGTCAGAATGAGCTATTAACAAACATTTCTATCAACTTTATTCTTATTTAATGATTCAAGCAGAAGCTAACATATTAAATCCTTATGTTAAGACACAGCTTTCCAAACTGTGTGTCGCGACACAAAAGTGTGTCGCCTGCGGGGCCCAGGTGTGTTGCGTCAAAACCCGGAAGCACTGATGGTGCGCACGGCAGCAGCGGGCCATCAGCGCTTCCGCGTTTTCGCATGGCACACAAGGACACCGCTGCCACCACCAAGGCACGCAAAAATCCGAAAGCGCCGCAGTGGTAGTGGCGCGCAAAACCCGAAAGCAGCGGTGCTTCCAGGTTTTTGCGCACTGCCGCAGTGGCGGCGCTTCCGGGTTTTCTCGTGCACCGCCATTGGTGTGTCGCCGCGGGAAAAGTTTGGAAAGCCCTGTGTTAAGAGATATTCAAACTTTGGATGCGCTACAGGTCCAAACGTAGAATTATAATCAATAAATGGTTGAATGAAATTCATTGACAGGCTTGTTTTTCAAATATGACGTTATTTTTGACATTGATGCATTTCCCACAGCTTAGTTTCCCATTCTTCTAAAGAGGGAATTGTGTAATTTCCAATAAAAGGCATGAAGTGTCCTGCCAGCCATTATCATATACAGAGATAATTTGGTATACTTTGTAGCAATATGTGGGATGAGGATTTAATCGCACTGACTTCTCTGACTACGGACACTCCTAAACGTTGCTTTGCTCTTTGGAGAATCCAGTCCTTTCATGTTAGCCCTGCCCCTTTGGCACTGTTCCACCCACAAAAACATACACTTTCTCAGATCTGCTATCTATAAAGCATTAAAGTCAGAAGAGACAGTTTCCAAGGAACAGAACTCATGTTCTGTGATGAGCAAATTACAATCCACGAGTGCTTCAAAATATAACTAATTCAGTTTGCTGAGATGTTTTGGGATATCCTAGCTTTTTGTTACCAAAAACATGATTAAATTTAACAGACATGCATTCATGTGTCCCCTTTTGGGATGAAATTTGGAACCATGTAAATAGGTTAGCTCATTTCTGTTTAAATATTTGGGTTTTTACTCTGTCAGATTTTTGTCTGCTTTCCTTGATTCCACATATAAACAATACTAGGCATGTTTACACAAGAGTAAGTGCCACTGAACAAAGTAGACTTTTTTGTTTTGAAAAAAAAAGCATGCATAGGACTGTACTGTTAAAAGTATTAATTTAGCAAGGATTGCTAAATTATCTATGCATATTTTTTACTTATTCATCTATTTTCCTTACCCTCCCATATTTAGCATAAACAATTCTTGCAGTTACTTCCATAATAACCTATTACTTATGGCTAAAGTAGGTTTAAACCACTCCTAAATCCCATTTTAAAAACAAATGTTAAAATGATATACCCTTTACTGACACGATATACTGCTATATGAGTATTTGTCAAAATACATAATAGAGTATTTCATGTGGAAAACACTACTGACACTGTATTACATTCATTTCATTCTTTTTAGCAAGTGTCTGGTCATTTTTACTATGATGTAATTGCTTTCCTCAGACTTCTAAGGTTGAATTTAAGTTTGAAACAAACAATAAAAAGCAGCTTTGCTTATATTTTTGGCATCCCCTTTCTTTCCTTGAAAAAAAAAGGATTCCCTTTGCTTCCTTCTAAGTTTTACATTAGGCAGAAAACAGGAGGAGGAGGAAGAGGTGGAGGATGAGATTAATGAACTTCAAAAACAGCTCTGACTTATTCTTATGAGTCAGGCCCAAAATGATTCAGTGGAATAATAACCCTTAGTGTCTTAAAACAATATTAAGACTGCAGAAAGCTAATTATTGCAACTCTATTTTAAAAGTGAAATTCTACATTTTCTGCACTGTAAAGGGATCTCTTGCTGCATTGATACCTGGCAAGATTTCCCATTTGGCATGAATGGAAATTAACAAGAATTTCCTGGGGAAAGCAGGAGTGGGTTAGGATGGGAAAACAACTCTGCTCATACAAATTGGGTGAAATCTATAAGGAGAAATCCACACAGAGGATTGACTTTTGGTAAATATGTGCCTAGAGTCAAGGGGACTCAAACAAGGTCAGTGAGTCTTGCTTTCCAGTCCTGCAATTACACAAAAAAACATAAGGGGATCTCTTTGATGCCCATTATCAAGCCAAAATACTAGTAAAACAGGAAGTACTGACTCCAGAAAGGGGATAAAATTAGCAATTATAAAACACATGAGAAATGTGCAATGGCAGCCATATGTACTCTAAATACTGGGCAGAAATTACAGACTTTGGGAAGCTAGCTGAAAAATACTGCAACTATTTAAAAAGAGAATTGGTCTCTTCTTATAAGACCCATTGCATTCCCTAGATCCACTTTGTGTATGCGGGGGGGGGGGGGGATGACTGGCGCCAAATTCTTTATTCCACCCAGTCTGAAAATCCAGCAGCATGTTATACAGAATTCAATCTTTATATTCCATTGCTGCTGCTGTTCTTGTTTAATGTGGTTGTTTTCTGGTTTAAACAAAAGGTTGTTGGTGGCCTTTAAATGATCTTCAGTGGCCTTCTCTTACTATGACAAACCTTTTTGTGACATTATTACTACCTATGTTTTTAGATGCTGCTGTTTATAACGAATTGTTTATTAAAAATATACTATATGAATAATTTGCTGTTAATTGGTCAATTGTTTTGATCCTCACATTTTTTTTTATTCTTAAGAAGTCACCCTTGCCTTAAAAGATGGAAGTAGCAAAACAAATACATTAAAATGAGGCTGGGGTTATGGGAGAAAGTGGGTTTGATTGTAACCATTTCTGTTTGCTGCTTTCCCATTAAAAAAAAATCCCCCACTCAAATCTGCATTTACAAATTACCACATTCTTTCCATAATTGGGGTAAAGAGGCAAAGGATGAAGAAGCCATGTCAAGGTACAATTCCAAGAAGTCCCTCCACCCCAAAAGCAGGAAAGAGAATGATGCAATATGGTGTTGAACAAAATTCCTGATAAGAATTTTGCCCTCAATTTTACTAATGTAGGGGGGAAATGCCTGGAATGCTGAGTACAGTGAAATTATTCACATTAACTTGTATTTTTACAGACCCTTTGAACCAAAACCACATTAGAACATTTCAGTGGTAACATCTGTCTGTCTGTCTATCCATCCATCCAGCCTGCCCACAATCAAAATGGATCTTGGTGGTTTTGGTTCCCATAAGCATGCTATCACATTAGAAAATGTATAAAGGTACAAAGTACATTCTCCCATCTGAACAGTGTGTGTGTGCACGCGTGCATTTTTTTCTTTTAAATCCTACCAGTCACTAAGTGCTACTTAGTGTAAATGCCTTTTTTGTGTTCTGGCAAGGATTCTGTATTTCAGCATGATGCACTTTGCATGTCCATGTTAATTTTTAATTTTGGAAACTAGGCACTTCATAACCGCTGACTTTTAAAGCAAGGCTCAATCTGAGCAGTTGAAAAAAATCACTAGAATTCAGCAGTCCAATCTCTGCAATCTATTTAAAGATGCACACCTGAATGAATAGTTAGTACATGGCAGGGGCTGGGGGTGTGGGAAAGTTCTCTCCCCACCCAACCCTCTTACTTACTGAGTTTCACCATTTCCATAAAGCACATTAAAACAAGTATGCGAACACTTTAAGATAAAAGTACCAAACACTCTTGAGGTTTGCAGGGGAAAGTAGAGCTGCCTTACTTTTCTCCAAATAGACAGGAATGCCCATGATTCAGCAGCCTGTGTAAATAAAAGAGGTCCTTATTTCCTAATTTTGCTGGCTGGCCATACTGCAGCACTCTCTGTGTTGCTGCCAAAGGGAATGCGAAGCTGGAACTACACCCAGCTGCTGAAGGATGGCCTTTGTTAGCCAGCCAGGCCTTCCTGGCCATCTTCTGGCACCAGAACTATCATATCCTGCTAGAAAGACCTCTGTCTCAGGCTTGAGAGCACTCTCATCTGCCTAATAGGACCAAACAACAGATTTCTGCCCAGTCTGTGTTGCAAGAGGACAGCTGGAAACTCAGTTAGTGGCAAAGTAACACCTGTTCAATCGTATTTATGGAGAAAGTGCTCTGCTAACAGAAAAGTGAAGTAATACCAAAAGGAGTTATTCCACAGGGGTGGAAGGGAAAAAGCATCAAAGCACAAAGCACCTCTGTGATACAAGCAGCCAGCCACTCATGTGCCAACCCCAATAGTCATGAAGTCTTGAAAGTGATCGTATCCCCAGCGCTGCTCACTGAATTAACAGAACAGCTTCTGAACAAGGTGGCTAGCCACCATCAGAAAGGCCTATGACACATCCACAGTTGGGCTGGATTTATTTGCAAACAGAAAAGGAGCATTCTCTCTCACACACACAAACACAAGTCTTTCATTTGGTGAACACTGCCAAAACTCTTAACTCTTAAAGATCTAAGTCCAGGGGCTTCAGTGCTTTTCAAAACCTTACTTGTAATTGCTCAAAGCAAAAATAAATCTCTGAATGAACAATAAAGAATACTGAGACAGGTTTAAGTCCTCTTTAATTTTAGTTGTGCCTTAATGAAACTGCTAGCAAGCATGGCAGTTATAGAGGCAAATCATTGCTTTTGTTTATTCTGAGAGATGTTCTCAGCTACAGCCAACTGCCAATCTCTTTGCTTCTCAAAGTAGAAAGCAAGTTCTCCTTTCAAAGGAGGAAACGCTGGTTCCTAAGACAGCTATAATATCGTCCCTGATTCAGATAAGCATGCACTGCCAACCCACCAGCCAATCAGTGGAATAAAAGCTGTGAGGTTATGCCTCCATCTGTTTTGGATCCATGGAGCAGCTATGGAACTCCTCTCATAAGAACTCTTCCTCTGCACAATGCTTTCCAGTCTTCCCCTGCCAAAATTAAGGGGCACTGTTATTACAGTGACATTGGTTGATCTTGAAAAGCTAAGCAGGGTCAGACCTCCTAAGTACTTGGATGGAAATTACCACAAAATCCTGGGCCTATGGAGTTGATTGGAAAATCAAAATAGATCCTGGAAGAGAGCAATGACAATATGCTTCCATACTGTTGCCAAGAAAACAATATGAGTCTATGTAAACATCAGTAGTCAAGCTCAACTCAAGGTAGACTTTATCTTGTGAAGTAGTGAGGCAATAAATGAAAAGCCTGTTAGCCCAACCTATAGCTGAAGGAGAACCAATATAGTTAAAATTAAGCTTCCTCATACTCCATACGTCCATACTCCAGGAAATAAAGCCAGACTGCTCACTTGAGGGAATGATATTAAAGGCAAAACTGAAGTACTTTGGCCACATAATGAGAAGACCGGATACCCTGGAGAAGAAGCTGATGCTAGGGAAAGTGGATGGCAAAAGGAAGAGGGGCCGACCAAGGGCAAGATGGATGGATGATATTCTTGAGGTGACGGACTCGACCTTGGGGGAGCTGGGGGTGGCGACGGCTGACAGGAAGCTCTGGCGTGGGCTGGTTGATGAAGTCACGAAGAGTCGGAAGCGACTGAACGAATAAACAACAAAAGCTTCCTCAACCACCAAAGCTCACTAAGTGATTTTGGTCCAGTTATTTCACATTAAATTAGATGAAGAAATGCTTTAAAGAAAGAAATAAAAAATAATAAAAGAAATGCCAAAGGTGATGAAACATTTTCCTCAATTGGAGAATGTCACTGTTATCATTTCAAGAGGTTCCAAAGAACACTGTAATCCTATGCCCATTAAATCATAAGTAATTTCCATTATACTTAATAAATTTTATTCCCACAACAGAGTACCTAAATTTCTACAGGAAAAGTGTGGCTATCAGAGGAAGAGAACTTCCCCAGTATGAGGAAGAATGAGACACAATTTAAAACTTGAATGTAAATAATAATATATTAATGTATTGTCGAAGGCTTTCACGGCCGGAGTTCGATGGCTGTTGTGGGTCTTTCGGGCTGTGTGGCCGTGTTCTGGAAGTTGTGGTTCCTAACGTTTCGCCAGCATCTGTGGCCGGCATCTTCAGATTCAGATTCAGATTCTGAAGATGCTGGCCACAGATGCTGGCGAAACGTTAGGAACCACAACTTCCAGAACACGGCCACACAGCCCGGAAGACCCACAACAGCCATCAGTTATATATTTTTTTTATTGCTATGTCACTCTTCCAATAGAAAATAATTAAAAAACAACAACAATTCCAGAAGAACATAACAAGACACAATACATCAATGGGAATAGAAACATTTATTGAACAGGTCAATTAAAAGGCTTTCTAAACATGTAGGAGAACACACAATATTTTTCTGCATATGATCTCCCTAAATATGTGCAGTGCAGCAAGAATGACACTGGAGATACACAAGCTAATCCATGTGATCCTACTTTCCTTTCTCGGTTGCAGAAACAACATGTTCTGTGAATGAAGAAGATGCTAGAATGTATAACCTTCTCCATCCTGGTGCCATGACTGTTCTGTTTGAACTTTGTTTCCAACAATTCTGTTAGCATCTCAAAATAACTGGAAAGCACAGGTTGAATGAAGCTACTCTATCTAGCGATAGCGAACTAAGTCTTGTACCCCAACCAACAGAATCTGGTGCCTATAACAAAGCTTGGTGCCTACAGCAGAACTAATGTACAACATTCCCATATACCAGAGACATCCATTTAGCCTAATGACTTCTTCAGTTATTATGAATCCAGAAATTTAAAAGCTGGGGGCCAAGAACGCTATCCCAGGGCAGGAGCATTGCTTTATTTGGCTGCAGGAACGTTCTTGGAGACACAACAGATGTATTTTGTCTTAGAAGGCTAGTAGACACTTCGTTGCTTCAGTTGCTTTAAGTTGCAGTCAGCTTTATTTATACCTACTTACTTGGGATGAAGCCCAACTTTTTCCTGTGTAAGCATTACTGGACTACGTAACCTTTTTCTTCTTAGTAAAGATAAAACATTTTCTTTATTTCAGGTTGAAATATCAGTACGCCCTTCAGGGTTTAAACACTAAGGATGCTAGTAGTTGAGCAACACCTCTCCTGACAATATATAATTCAACTCACTCAAATTGCTGATGGGAAGGGACAGACCTCTCTGCAATTCCCAGTGCTGCTTATTAAATTGTCCCACCAGGTAATCAGCGTAGTCGATTACCAATATGTCTAAATGTGTAGGCCTGCTTGAAGAAATATCTTGATTCCCGCTTTGTACTGTAATGGCAAAAAAACATATTGCTTTCTTAAATTAGGAGTCGACAAGCAGCCTACATCAGCCAGATTACTACATGATCAAACAGAAAATACAGTACATTGGAGAGCCAGACACCTCCCAATTGCAGGTCTTGCTGATATATTTTTGCTACCTGGGCTAGTTAAGTGTAACAGCAGACCTGTCCTTGAGACCATAACTGTCCTTAGGCCCAGGGGAGCCAATATGATGTATGTGCAAGTAGAACCTAGTATAGTTCCTTAACAGACACAGAATTTACAACAATGGTTACTTTTGAAGAAAATATTGTACAGAAAAAGAATTGACAAAGCAATAATTTTAGCTGTGGGAGAAAAACAGGCATACCTATATTTCATAATCCTAGGCTTATATACATATTTATGTGTATACAAACATAAAAATAGACAATACTGTGCACACAGAAACATGCACATATGCACTTTTGACACACATTGCAACGCAAAATTAAATGTTATTAAGTAGAGAATAAATACATCTCACCAACTTTGTTAATAAGTAAGACATGGTAAATTTCTGCTGCTTTACTGCCTTTATCAAAGAATATTGTTGCATCTGAGGTTTTCTATATCACAAGTCTGTAAAATTTATTTCAGATTTCAGGGTATGGTATATTTTACTATGATTTAAGTACAACTAATTAGTAGAAAGCTACCTTGAAATATGATAAGGAACCTACATTAAACAATTGTACCATTAAGAAAATTCATAATGAAATAAAATATTGGGCATGAATAGGTTGGTAGCGGGAATATTATGATCTTCTGAAGACAACACCTAATATACAGCCCTACCAGCTCATGGGATAAGTAAGACCTACCATTGTTTGGATCTGACTGTAATTATGTATTTTTGCTGATTATTGGTGTTATTTATGGTTTTTTATTGATTTTAAGGGGGGCATGGTGGCTCAGCGGGTAAGATGACAGGCTTGTCAATCGGAAGATCGCAAGTTCAGAGGTTCGAATCCCTAGCCCCGTGTGACGGAGTGAGCTCCCGCACTCGCCCCAGCTCTTGCCAACCTAGCAATTCGAAAGCATGCAAATGCAAGTAGATCAATAGGTACCACTTCGGTGGGTAGGTAACAGCGTTCCGCGCACGTCATGCCGGCCACATGACCGTGGAAGCGTCTCTGGACAACACTGACTCTTTGGCTAACAAATGGAGATGAGCACTGGCCCCTAGAGTCGGACACAACTGCACAAATGTGCGGGGGGAACCTTTACCTTTTTACTGATTTTAAATTATTTTATTGTGAACCGCCCAGGGTCCCTCCTTGTGAGGGAGATGGGCAGGATATAAATATGATAAATAAATATGTAGATAATAAAGAAGATATATAACAATTGCACAGATTGATTATGTGCCATCAAATCATTGTCAACTCTTAGTGACCACATAGATTGTACAATTACGTAATTAATTTTTTTCCTACAACCATCAGTTGGCAAAGCTTAGCATCCATTGTCCACATAGTTCAAAGTGGCTCCAGAACATGGATTATGTTTAAGCAGAATGTGTGCATATATTTTTATGCAGACAATGCAATTTGTTAAAGTCATAGACTCCACTTTAAATAGATGCAAACATCATTACACAATTTCTGCCATTTGTTATCAAATACACACACACACACAGTATAGATAGATACATATTGTAGTGTGTGTATATAACTACAACTTTAAAAATACAATCATCATATTTTTTACATTACCACCCCCATATTAAACTCATTAATTTGTCTCATAACTTATTCAACTGCTTGGTAACTAATACTCTATAATGAGCATTCAAAAGAGAAATACAAACTTTAACAATTATTTATAATTTACAGATGTTTTTAAAATCTATCAATATTGCAAAACTACTTTGGGAGTACCAATTAAATGCAATAACAGTTGGGCTACTCGTGGGAGAAACTTAAAATGGATTCTGCATTAATAGTGTCTTTTTGGACATTATGAGAAGAAAGGAATACAAATCCCAGAATCATCAAATAAGGTATCTGGATGGCATACAGAGATGTAAATGAGTGCATGCATAAAGACATAAATATTTGAAATATTCTTTTTATGTTATGGAAGCATGCTTATTTTCCCAAGTATTTTTTTCTGTTGAGGCGTTCAGCAACTGAGTAAGGTACTCTTTGTGTAAACATTCAATCATGTTTTCCTTTTTTGTTGCTTAAAATAATACAGGGGGAGTTTCAGTGTGATTCACTTTGTTTCTTTATTTGAAAAATGAACCATATTTTCTACCCTTAAAGAAGATTAAAATATTAGAGACAGAGGAAGAACACAAAAAACTTATAGATACAGATGATATAAATATAAAAGTCATAGTCAACATCCATTTTATTATTTGCTTACTTCAAAAATGTGTATACTATCTTCTTCCAAGTCTCTGAGTAGCTTATACCAAACAACAAGACAATAAAATAGAGTCAACAGTAATTTGATAAAACTAATTAAAACAATCATTATAACAATATAAATACAAGAAAATCTGCAAAAAAACAAACAAACCATCTTTTTATTAGTCAAAGGAAAGGTCTATTTCAAACTAACATTCTATAAAAACAGAACAATTTAGAATAATCTACCATACACACGGTTCCCAAAGTTATAAATGGCTAAGGAATAGCAATGAGAATGTAATACAGAAATGGAAACTATGCTTCTTTATGACATGAACAGATTCCCAGAAGAAAAAATTGCCAGTTTATATTTGTAAACAAAGAAACAAGCAAATATATTAAAATATCAGTTAAATTCAAGTCGTCGTCGTCATCATCAGCATCACCACCCATCCCACACTACCCTGTGTTCCAATTAGTGCTAGAGACGGAACTGAATAATTTTGGGGAGGCCCAATCATTTGTTCATTTTATTTTTAATTCACCTTTGTATCTAAATATTTGCAAGGCAGTTCAGATGAGATGAATAGGGTGGCCCTGTTTGATTGTCCTGTTTTTCAGGATAATTGACCATTATGTTCTGTGGATCCTTTTGCAGGATTCAATACAATAACCCTTTTTGAGTTGATAGGCCCACTCATTGGGAGGGGGAATTGCTATACTCTGGGGAAATGCTGCTCTAACTCTTTGTCACTAGCAGCATATGAGGTTCCAGCAATAGCCACCATTTTAATGGGTTTAAGACAAAGGCTTGTTAGGTTAAACTCAGGGAGACTAAATCTATAAATAGCTACTATTGATAGCTAAATATTGCCTCTAGGATCAGAGGTACAGATGTAGGAGGGGGGTATTGTACATGTAGGCTGATTACTATAGGAACAGAATGCTGGACTAATCCAGCCTAATCCAGAACAGCTCTTTTTATATTAGATATCCTATACTGGGTGAGGTGACCTAGCAATGATGTGGGCTGGTGAATCATCATCCTGCAAAAGATTAGCGCTACCATATTTGGACGGAAAATACCTGGACAGTGACAAGACGGGGGGGGGGGGGGAAGATACACAGAAAACTCTAATATGTTTCTGCCATTTATAATTGCCAGGATATTTGCAGTCCACATATGGTAGCGCTACAAATGATACCTGCTCTTTTACTCTTGATGCTATGTGGACAATGGCAATCCTGAAATGCTGATTGGCTGGACAACAGAAGCTGAAATGTAATCCAGGTAAGAGAGGGAGGTTCAATGATTTAAGTTTTTCTCAGTGACTGTATTCATACATTCTGCTGACATATAATATGATTTGTTTAATATTGATGTGGGTTGTTTTATGAATCCACCTATTCTAGTTTCTAAAATATGGTCTAGAGTTAACATAATGTGTGAACTGAAGCAATTATGACATGGTCACAAAATTACAATTAAAATTAAGCATGTATTAATGCAGCATTTCTCGAAGTGCAGTTCATTCTCCCCACCCCCACGAGGGTTGCAA
Source organism: Charina bottae (assembly GCA_023362775.1). Lineage (NCBI taxonomy): Eukaryota > Metazoa > Chordata > Lepidosauria > Squamata > Charinaidae > Charina > Charina bottae. Next base: position 175,098,788 of record JALMGJ010000003.1, on the reverse strand, counting down.
GAAAATCTGAGGGGAGTTGCACATTTGGGACAGCTTGGGCACCCAAAAGTGGATTGTTGTCAGTACTCACTCCCGCTCTGCCTGGTCAAGCCAACAGGAAAGTCAAGATTTTCTACAACTGCTACTACAAAGAGCAGAAATTACTCTAAAATAAATGTGTAATATGAAATGAGAGTAGCTATCTTAAAAATAAAAGCCAAGTATAAGTTATGTAAAACTAATTAAAATATTTGTTTTTTTTTATTAATAGGTTTTATTTCATACAGCTGTGAGCTTCTATCATTGTTTAATATTCAGATTAAAATGCAATTATTAACAGTGGTACATTAATTTCTTGCCCAACCTCAACCCCAGTGAAACCATCTTTTTTTTTCCATAGGAGAGTCACAGAATTCATTTATCATTTTAGACAGCCACGGCACCACAAAATTTGAGAAACTATGGCTTAACACAATGTATGAGCACAGCCACTTTGCATTGGTAATCTTTGCCTGAACTCAAGGCAGGTGGTTCTTTTTTCTTTACAGCCTTAATGTTTCAAGCCACAGACAACATAATGATAAACTTCTTTCAGATCTTCCTACAAACAAGCATTATTCAAGATCTTAGGACACATTTTAAATGCCAATGCCAAACAAAATGCATATAACACAGGGTGTGGATGGGGGCTGGGGGGAGAGATGTAAACAAAATCCATCTGAATGCCAATATGTGAGCTAGCTGAGCAATCCTAGCCCACATATAAACCAAACAGATCTTAGATGGCAACAGATTGCAAAGCAAGGTCTCCAATGAAAATAAATTAGGCAGGATGATTAATGTGAAAAAAGAGGTCACATCAGTTTCCAAGTGATTGTATTTATGACATTATAGGTAATGCAGAGATCTACAAATTTATTTACAATAAGTGAACATATGTTTCATTTTAAAAATACCTACGTTGTCTCAGAACTAAAATAAGTATCAATTTGTATAAAGTTCTGTGGAAATATAAAAGCAGAGTCTGCAATAATAAGAGACATAACTCACCTTTTATGTGTTCCCAAGAAGAGGCAAGCAGATAATCTACAATTATCTGTTCCAAAAAGTAAGACTACACTTCCCATAAATAAAGAATAAATACTATAATTCCCAAAAGAAATGGAAATGAGATAAAAAATACCCCCGTTATGAGTATTCTGTTAAATATTGGTCCCTTACTTAGAATAACAGTAAGAGCTCAAAGTACATGTTGAATAAAATATCATTCATGTGTCAATAAAGAAAGCTCTATCCATGGAAAACAAGGAAAAGAGTGTTCATCTGATTCTGCTCTCTTATGATCCAACTAATTGTAGATAAATGAAAATGTCATCATTTCTTCCTAGTACTAAACATACAAATTAATTCTGATCTACCAGAAGTCAGTGGAATAATGGACTGTATTATAATTGCATCTTTAATGGAATTATTTGCTTGTTGTTGTTGTTGTTGTTCAGTCGTTCAGTCGTGTCCGACTCTTCGTGACCTCATGGACCATAGCACGCCAGGCCTTCCTGTCCTCCACTGTCTCTCGGAGTTTACTCAAATTCATGTTCATTACATCGGTGATGCTATCTAACCATCTCATCCTCTGCCGTCCCCTTCTCCTTTTGCCCTCAGTCTTTCCCAGCATCAGGGTCTTTTCCAGTGAGTCCTCTCTTCTCATTAGGTGGCCAAAGTATTTGAGCTTCAGCTTCAGTATCTGTCCTTCCAATGAGCAGTCAGGGTTGATTTCCTTTAGGATTGACTGGTTTGACCTCCTTGCAGTCCAAGGGACTCTCAAGAGTCTTCTCCAGCACCACAGCTCGAAAGCATCAATTCCTCGGCGCTCAGCAAGCTTTCCCAATGTGGTTAAAGTTAAATAGATGCAGCCAACATTTTCCTACACTTACATATGGATTACATTTGGAAAAGATTGCTGGAATTCACAATTGACTGACTGAAATAGAGGTCTCTTCACAAATGTTGATATCTTCACTTGGTTTAAGGCTCTATCTAAAACAACACATAGCAGCTTCCATATTTGGAATGGAAGCACCGTGTGAAATTTAATAAATGAAGCCTTTGTCTGTCAAATAGGCTGAAACAGGAAAAGCAGTAGATAGCTGCTGGATTTTTTTTATTGTTTCATTTGCATCCTGTCTAAAATCTTCTGAGAAAGCAACCTATCTTATCTTTGGCTACTAGGGGGTATTCAGCAGGAAATCATTTAACATACTTTCTAACTCTGTCTTTTTTAAAGACTGCCTTATCTTATCAGGATGGATTCTTTAGCTGTGAATAACCCAGTACTGATCAGTGTTGGTATAGTCAAAATTAATGTTAGGGTAGAGAAGAATCAGTAAATCAGTTCCACTTTTTAATCTTTCTAACTTCAGGGAATGATTTCATCCCTCCTGTTTTATTATGTAGACAAAGTCAAAATAAGTAATACAAGAAAGATTAGGATGTTGCTATGCTGTACACGTAGGCCTAAGTGGTTCTCCATCTTTATGATTCCATAAAAAGGGCTACTTCAAAATTATTTTATCCAAGCAAAAAAGGCTCTGTTCATGCCAAAACCATGTCATGGAAGCTATTTGCCTAGGTAGCCCATCTTTCAGACTCTTTAATGCTGGAGATAACTTCAACCTTCTGGTGCAATTGCCTATTACATCCTTACCGCTATAGGGCCCTGCAAATATGTTGGAATAAAATGCCAGTCAGCATCTTGGAGGGCAACAAGAGAGGGCTGATCCATTCTCTTTCTATGTCAGCATATAGATCATACGGAAAAAAGAAAGGTTATTTTTGACTCAGCTGTGTTATATTTTAAACTACAGTAATATTATTCTATAATTCTATGCTCTCCTGACTACTTCAGTACTATCTCTGGAGAATTACTTTTGTTAGAGCCTTAAAGAAACAGAAACGTTCCACTTACAGGAACTGTAGCTGAATCAAGCTAATGCCCTTAAATATAGCAGACTAGAGATTATCAAATTAAACTGCACTAGCACTGTTCAGTTCATATTAAAAAAAATTAAAAATAATGGGGAGAAGTTTTAGTTTTATTTAAATTACAAGTCTTGCCTGAAATGTAGAAATTGCTTTAAGTTCAGAAAAAGCATTTTGAATTAGCTGTGTTTTGATGAAACAAAAAACTGAAAAATTGAGTGTCTCACTTTATGGGATAATGAAACTAAATAATAGCCCCTTTTTCCTCTCTTTTTCATCCTAGTGCCATGGAATTATGTAAGATGGTAGTCCAAGATGAGTGCTACCTACCATCTACTTCACAAAATATTTACCAAGAGGATTTTTTTTAAAAAAATAATCATTTAAAGACTGAAGAAGACTGAAGAAGCTCCTTGGATAAGGAGCGAAACGTTTCCACTGAGAAAATAGAAATCCAGTTGACATGATTCAAGCTACAGACAATTCCACCTGGATGACTGAGAACCTTCATAGACATATCATTTAAAGAAATTCTGTAACAAATACTGAAAGAACAGTTGAGCCCACTTTTGTAGCCTGCCTACCCACACAAACCAAAGAACTGACAGGCAAGAAACAACTTCAGTGGATTCATTTCAGCAACGTAACTAATGAACAACATAAAAAGGAACCAAGTATGAATTCAGTGGTTGTGAGAAAAGGCAACACAGTCCAGAGGTGGAGGCAATGGGAAGGAAATGACTGAGAGAGAGGTTATTTTATTTATTTGTTTGTTTGTTTGTTTGTTTAATTTTTATCCCACCTTTATTATTTTTATAAATTTTTATCAGTCTGCCTGAGAACATATATTTACAGATTTCAAGATTATGTTTTCACCCTGACCAGCATTAATGATGCCTTTCTGAAATCCATGTGGTACTCACTTGAGTTTGCCCGCTACACGGCACATGTCAAAGGGAAAGACTCCCTTGAGCTGATCTTCACTCCTGATGATTATACAGACACTCTGTACTTTTCTTGACAAACAAAATGGCTTCTCATTGCAGAGAATCTCCTACAGAATTTTGACTTCTCATTCTATTCTGTATGGAATTTCCTGGCGGACTCCCACCCAAGTATTAACCAGATGTAATCTTGCTTAGCCTTTTCAAGATTAGTTAAGGTTGACTAAGTGCTGCCATCTGCTGTGACATGAGCAGCATAGTAATACCAAAAATACACTTCCCTGTCTATTGGTTTGAAACTTCTTCATAATGCACATGCACGGTGCATACATTTCACATTTGACAATCTGTCTGCAAAACTCAAACAAATAATCTAAATGCTTAACAGAACAGCAAAAAAATCTAATGTATGCACATTTGGTAACCGGTCAAAATGTAAGCACATACAGGGACAAGATAACATTACAATACATGAGCCAACTTTCCATAGCAAAGAATATAAAAAATAAACATAAGCATACCTACTACATAGGGAATATTTTTTGCTTGTGTCCAAAACGATTCTCAAATCTCTGTACTTGTGTTTAAATCACTCTTCATCATCCCTCAACTAGCTCAAGCCAATCTGTACCTGTTTCTCTTATTGGTTAATGTACTCTTCAAATATCCATGGCTCAGATAATTTTTTAAAGAATAAGCCTATCATGGAATGTAGGAAAAATCAAATGAAAATACATTTAAACATCCTGTTGAAGCATGGAACTTTCAACATGGCCATTTCACGTTCAGAACATTATGTACACCCTTAAACTTTGATTTTCTCATGTAGTATTAGGAATGGCACCCATATACAGAACTGAATTCCTGATGGCTGCTGAATGATTGGATAGAGCATCTTTGTTGTGTACATGGCCTACAACTCTTGGGTAAACTAAAATAAAAATGCATGTTATGTATAGTTCCATTCTCTTTTTTCAGTCTCTTTTAACACAGGTAAATATAGCTTCATGCAGGTATCCTACATATTTCCTTAGTTGCTTAAAATATGTTGGGGTAATTCTAAATTAGAAAACAGCAGGAGAAGAAAAGGTTAAAAAGCTGTGCAACGCTCTTCTTCCCATCTGCTGGTCTTTGCTTCAACTTTCAAATGCTTTTAAAAGGAAAAAGAATTGTTGAACTACACGTAATGTGCACTTCTGAATCTCAATTAAATTTCTAAGAATCAGCACTCCAAGCAGCAGGATAGAATGTAAAATGTTAATCTAAAATAGCAGTTTGGAAAAAAACAACACAGCAACATCTCTAAACCTTCACTTTAATAGAATCACAAATCTTAAAATTACATAGTACTTCTCCCACTATCAATAATTAGCGAAACATTGTTTGGAACCATTAAACTGTCACATTTTTGTTGAGGAAGTAGAAGGAATACTTGAAAAAAGTCTTATTTTATCAACGGGATAAAGATGCCACTTGTCTACTTTAAAAAATTTTGCTTACCTGTTTAACCACCACACCATGTATTTTTTTCAGTTTTGCCGTCATGAAAATTAAACAGCATGCTCCTATCAACGCCTATTCAAAAGTGAGTCCTATAAAATTCAGTGGGACTTTCTTTCAGGTTTCTATAGCCTTAAATGAAGGTAAACATACACATCAGAGGTTCAAAATATCCTCTTTTAATCTTCTAAATGGTGTGTCGTGTCTTGCCCTGTCGTGTCTTAAACTATGATTCACAATGAAGTTGAGTGTGAAAGAAAGAAGTTACGCTGCATTGCAAACAAGTAAACAAGTGTACAAATTAATTCTGAGAGCAGTAATTTCGAAATTTTCTATGTTTAACTGTGCACTGCATTAAACTACTTTTTCTGTACAAATTAATTTACTGCATCAGTGATCGATGTTTATGTTTAGGCAATTTTATTTCTCAGTATGGTAAAATTAGACCTAATAGTTGCAACCTGTTATGTCCAATCTGTCACTGAAATTCAAATAGCTTTTTTATATTATTCAAGGAGCAATTTGGAGGAGTAAAAACCATCTAAAACTAGAAGACAAATAATTCCATTGTAAGAGCTCAATAGTCTGTGTCAACAACCACCTCTATGAATGAGGGAACTTTTGCGTTATGCATCTTTTGCAATCTTTTCTTTCGTTTGACATCTTTGACGGCTTCAAGGCTACTGAGCCATAAATGTGGCCATGTACAATCAGGAGGAGGTGCTTTGCACACCAAGCTGTGTTTACAAATCCCATTCCTGTTTCAGTGAAAGGATATTGGTGAACCTGGGGAGAACTTCACCCTTAATGCCCTTAAGGAATCATGTGAAGAGTTTGTGGGACAGGAAGAAGCCAGTATGGGTGGAAACTTCCTGTGCAATAGAATGGTTTTGGATTTCAACTTAAAAATGCCAAACAGATTTCAATGGAGATTTTTGTATGAACCAGTTGTTAGATATGTGGATTCCTGAAATGTTTTTTTTTTTGTACATCATTACAAATTATATATATATCTCCAGCAGAGGAGATTGTTACCTTGTCGTGGTGCCGGAGCTTGAGCACCTCAATGAGCACCATGAGCTAAACCGTGAAGGGACACCCAAAACGGGAAGGTCATGGCAGAGAGGTCAGACTAACTACGCTCCCTGGGTAAGGTAACAGCAACCCATGCCAGTATTCTTGCCATGGAAACTAAATGTATCAGTACAACCAGAGATATGTCGGTATACCATCGGAAGATGGGACTCCCAGGTCAGAAGATGGTCAAAATGCTACTGGGGAGGAACAGAGGATAAGTTCAACTAGCCCCAGAGGTGATGACGCAGCTAGCTCAAAGCCAAAAGGACGGCTAGTGGCCAACGGTGCTGGTGGTGAATGACAAATACTATGTTCTAAAGATCAACACACCATAGGAACCTGGAATGTAAGATCTATGAGCCAGGGCAAATTGGATGTGGTTATTGGTGAGATGGCAAGATTAAATATAGACATTTTGGGTGTCAGTGAACTGAAATGGACTGGAATGGGCCACTTCACATCAGATGACCACAAGATCTACTACTGTGGACAAGAGGGCCACAGAAGAAATGGAGTAGCCTTCATAATTAATAATAAAGTGGCTAAAGCAGTGCTTGGATACAATCCAAAAAATGATAGAATGATCTAAATTTGAATTCAGGGTAAGCCATTTAACATCACAGTGATCCAAATATACGCCCAAACCACAGATGCTGAAGAAGCGGAGGTAGATCAGTTCTATGAGGATCTGCAGCACCTACTAGATAATACACCAAAAAGAGATGTTATTTTCATTACAGGAGACTGTAATGCTAAGCTGTGTAGTCAAACGACACCTGGAATTACAAGCAAGCATGGTCTGGGAGAACAAAATGAAGCGGGACATAGGCTGATAGAATTTTGCCAAGACAACTCACTGTGCATAACAAACACTCTCTTCCAACAACCTAAAAGATGACTTTATACATGGACTTCACCAGATGGTCGACACCAAAATCAGATTGACTACATTCTTTGTAGCCAAAGGGCAGACATCTATACAGTCAGTAAAAACAAGACCTGGAGCTGACTGTAGTTCAGATCACGAACTTCTTATTGCACAATTTAGAATCAGACTAAAGAGAATAGGGAAGACCCACAGATCAGTTAGATATGAGCTCACTAATATTTCTAATGAATATGCAGTGGAAGTGAAGAATAGATTTAAGGGACTAGATTTAGTACATAGGGTCCCGGAAGAACTATGGACAGAAGTTCGCAGCATTGTTCAGGAGGCGGTAACAAAAAACGTCCCAAAGAAAAAGAAAACCAAGAAGGCAAGACGGCTGTCTGCTGAGACACTGGAAGTAGCCCAAGAAAGAAGGAAAGCAAAAGGCAACAGTGATAGGGGGAGATATGCCCAATTAAATGCAAAATTCCAGAGGTTAGCCAGAAGAGATAAGGAATTGTTTTTAAACAAGCAATGTGTGGAAGTGGAAGAAGATAATAGAAAAGGAAGGACAAGAGACCACTTCCAGAAAATTAGAAACATTGGAGGTAAATTCCAGGCAAAAATGGGTATGATCAAAAACAAAGATGGCAAGGACCTAACAGAAGCAGAAGAGATCAAGAAAAGGTGGCAAGAATATACGGAAGATCTGTATAGGAAGGATAATAATATCGGGGACAGCTTTGACGGTGTAATCAGTGAGTTAGAGCCAGACATCCTGAAGACTGAGGTTGAATGGGCCTTAAGAAGCACTGCTAATAACAAGGCAGCAGGGGACAACAGTATTCCAGCTGAAGTATTTAAAATTTTGCAAGATGATGCATGCCACATGCCAGCAAATTTGGAAAACACAAGAATGGCCATCAGACTGGAAAAAAATCAACTTATATCCCCATTCCAAAAAAGGGAAACACTAAAGAATGTTCAAACTATCGAACAGTGGCACTTATTTCACATGCCAGTAAGGTAATGCTCAAGATCCTGCAAGGTAGACTCCAGCAATTCATGGAGTGAGAATTGCCAGATGTACAAGCTGGGTTTAGAAAAGGCAGAGGAACTAGAGACCAAATTGCCAATATCCGCTGGATAATGAAGAAAGCCAGGGAGTTTCAGAAAATCATCTATTTTTGTTTTATTGACTATTCTAAAGCCTTTGACTGTGTGGATCATAACAAATTCAGCCTTCAGAAAGAACTTAAAGACCTGGTTCTGCCGCCTTGCGTGGGGGGGGGGGGGGGAACAGCTCCTCTTGGGGATGGCTGGTGCCATAGAGCCCTTTTAAACATCGACCCATCAAATCTTGGATCTTGTATTTAAATTTTATTGTATTAGAGAGTATTTATATATGCTGTTTTAATCGTTAAATTTTAACTGTCGATTTTTGTAAACCGCCCAGAGTTCCCTTGCGGGGAGATGGAGCGGTAAATACAAATCAAATTATAGATAGATAGTGATAGATAGATAGATAGATAGATAGATAGATAGATAGATAGATAGATAGATAAATTGTGGCAAGTTCTTGGTGGTATGGGGATACCAATTCATCTTGTCTGCCTCCTGAGGAATCTTTATAACTACCAAGTAGCAACGGTAAGAACAGAGCACGGAACAATGGACTGGTTTAAGATTGGGAAAGGAGTACAGCAGGGTTGTATACTGTCACCCTACCTATTCAACCATCATGCAATGTGCTGGGCTTGATGAATCCAAGGCTGGAGTTAAAATCGCTGGAAGAAACATTAACAATCTCAGATGTGCAGATGATACCACTTTGATGGCTGAAAGCGAGGAGGAGCTGAGGAGCCTTATGATGAAGGTGAAACAAGAAAGCGCAAAAGCTGGGTTGCAGTTAAATCTCAAAAAAAAACCAAGATTATGGCAACCAGCTTGATTGATAACTGGCAAATAGAGGGAGAAAACGTGGAGGCAGTGACAGACTTTGTATTTCTAGGCGCAAAGATTACTGCAGACGCTGACTGCAGCCAGGAAATGAGAAGACGTCTACTTCTTGGGAGGAGAGCAATGGCAAATCTTGATAAAATAGTTAAGAGCAGAGACATCACACTGACAACAAAGGTCCGCATAGTTAAAGCAATGGTATTCCCCGTAGTAACCTATTGCTGTGAGAGCTGGACCATAAGGAAGGCTGAGCCAAGGAAGACAGATGCTTTTGAACTGTGGTGTTGGAGGGAAATTCTGAGAGTGCCTTGGACTGCAAGAAGATCAAACCAGTCCATACTCCAGGAAATCAAGCCAGACTGCTCACTTGAGGGAATGATCTTAAAGGCAAAACTGAAGTACTTTGGCCACGTAATGAGAAGACAGGATACCCTGGAGAAGATGCTGATGCTAGGGAAAGTGGAAGGCAAAAGGAAGAGGGGCCGACCAAGGGCAAGATGGATGGATGATATTCTGGAGGTGACGGACTCGACTGTGGGGGAGCTGGGGATGGTGATGGCCGACAGGAAGTTCTGGTGTGGGCTGGTCCATGAAGTCAAGAAGAGTCGGAAGCGACTGAATGAATAAACAACGAAACCAATTATATAACAACTAATACAGTCCCATTTTATATTCTGTATTTCATATGTATATATAGTGTATGTTTTAATGTGTATGTGGTTCTTTTCCAGTTTATTGTTTTTGTTGTTGTATACTGCCCAGAGTCACACTGTTTGAGTCGGACAGCCTTATAAATCCAGTAAAATCAATCAGTTTGCCTCTAGCTTTCCAAATTTCTCTTTCCCTGCAAAAGGAAGTACTGGTTTTCTATCTCATTCTCAGGATGCTATAGAATTTCTTTAAGTTGCATTTTTGTGATTACTTGTATTGTTGAGAGATGAGTCTTGGTGGTGTTTTTCCCTGGGATGCACTTCTTCACCAGTTTGCAACCTTGTTCATTGCTTATCCTTTCTGCTCTTAAAAAAAACCCTTTTCACTGGAATTTAATCATAGAGCAAAACCCGAGAGATGCTTGTACAGTGAAAGACAGGACATTCTCACATGCATCTTGGCTACGTCATAACTACGGGCAGTGCAAGAACTCCAGATCCCATGCATGAAAATCTCACTTAATTGCTGTACTTTTGGGGGGGGGGGGGAGAAACAGAGCAGAACCCCAGTGCCATAAAGAAACCTTTATTTTTAAGTTTCTCTGTTTCCAAATTCTGTGCTATTCCTCCCTCCCCAGGCAGGTAGGCAAACTGTTGTTTGCATCCCACCCTTAATGCTTAATAGAAGAAAACAGGTACATCATGACCAGCATTTGGAAAGAAATCAACCACAAATCTTTTCAATCTATTTACAACTTTATAATTCATAGTTTGAGAGTAGTCCACCCTAGCAGATGAAATTTAATCCAAGCCCTAACTTTCAGCCAGGTCTATCCAACAGCAGGTAGGTAAGAACTACGGGGCGTTTCAAGCAATAATTTTCTAATTCTGCTTTGCCACAACAGTGACTAAGAGATTTTAGGATCTCACACATCTTCTCCCTCTTTTCCTCTTGCTATACATGGCAACACTCAACCATGAGATCCTGAAGTAAAGCTGAACAGAATATCTCCTGGTTCTGTGATGGTGGAAACAGAATTATAGGTTTGTTCCAGAACTTCTAAGGCATAATTGAAAATTCTATTGTCACAGCAGCCACAAAGTTGAATGAATTTATTTGTAGACTATTGACTGAGTAATCACTCTTACTGTTATGTTAGTTGTTTGCTTGGTCTCCTTTCTTATTAATGACACCTGCTGTATTTCTATATAATTCCATAATTTTTATTTAACCAATAATTACTATTTTTAATAAATGATATATATTACAGAAGAAGAGATGGAAGGAGGAACAGGAAACTATGACCTGCAAAAGGAACAATATCACAGGAACTATGTGATTGAGTCTACATTAGGAGCACAAAACAAATGCTTTACATGATCTCTGAGCCTTGTTGTTTTCATGCAGACTTTTCATTGCCAGGCTAGGCAACATCTTCAGTGCGAAAAGGGAGTGGAACTGAACATCTTCGCACTGAAGATGTTGCCTAGCCTGGCAATGAAACGTCTGCATGAAAACAACAAGGCTCAGAGAGCACCAAAGACTCCCCAGTTCAACCCTGAGCTACAAATATTCTCTTCGATTGGCTTTACATGATGTCTGTTAGCTTAGTTGAACACTGAAGAAAAGAATTTAAGACCTCATTTTTATGCTATCCTTCTGTTTACTTAGGCATTCCACCACAGCACAATCCTACTAATCTTAGTTGTGTTTTGCTATCCCTGTACACTGGTCTATAAAAGGTTTGACAGTAGTAGCCTTGTCAAAAGATTCATGTAATATTAATAGTCCTTGTTTCCACTATTTACTATATGTTGTACAAAATTTTCTTACTCTGCATTCATTCTGAATTGTGTTTTGTTGACAATGGACTTCATCATTCCTCCCACTTCATCATTCCTCCCAGTAGGTTGCAAATGCTTGATCTGCTTCTGAGACTAAGTAATAGTTTACCAATTAGGTAAGACAAAGGTTACAGTATATCTATTACTGAATCTATTTTTATGTACATAGACAGACAGACATAAACACACACACACACACACAGGTATATTAAATTTTGTTTTTGTTTTTAACTGTAACTGTATAAATTTTACCAGAGAAGCGTGGTAAAAAATGATTTTGCCAAGTAATAAGGTATGAACTTACTCCTGTGTAACACTTACTGAAACTATTCACATGGTATGCCTTCCATTGCTGGATTATCTAATTCAGTGTTTCTCAACCTTGGCAACTTTAAGATATATGGATGACAACTCCCAGAACTCCCCAGCCAGCTTACCTAAAACTTTAAAAGCTTGCTGGCTGGGGAATTCTGGGAGTTGAAGTCCACATATCTTAAAGTTGCCAAGGTTGAGAAACACTGGTCTAATTACTGAATCATGCTTCACATTTCTCTATCAATATTTGAAATTATAATTGCACTTACATACTGGAAATATTTTTTTCAGTTCAATCAGTTTTCCTGTCCAGCCATAGATACTTAAAATTTTAAAACAAACTATACATTTTTCCGTAATCCATCAAATTCAGCAGCATGTTGTTCCATTTTGTTTTATAAATTTAGTATCAGTCCACTGCTACTAAAGAAGTACTACCGTTTTCCATATCCTAAAATCCAGCTCAAATGCATATAAATTTACGTGGGAATTCATTTATGAACATAGCCTCTTTTTGGATAAACAATGCAAAAAAAAGCAATGTAAGGAAACAAGTAATTCGCTGAAAGAATAAACAGAAAATAAAACCCATCAGAAGTGAGGGTACTGCAGTAAACATTTATAGTTCCTTGTTGCCCCAAGGGAGGTAAAAAGCTCATACAAATCCTGAAAAATTACTTTCCGTTGTCTCCAAAAAAAAAAAAAGTGCTCCTCATAATACCTAAAACTTTAAAAGTGAGCACTTTTAATGCTCTTCCACAGCTGACATTCCCTGAAAGAAAACTGTACGGTTTAAAGCAGTCGTATGTTAGAGTGGAAAGAAAAATCAGAAGTTGCAGTTCAGCCACTAGAGGTTAAGAAAGAAGGCACTGACCTCAAAGCCAGCTAACCTTGCTTTGTTTTTTGGCCATTTCAGTTGATAAATCCACCCTATTTGAGGGGCTAACTCACGCTATTCACATAAAAATGTTAGGCCAACCACATGTTATGCAAATTACCAATTGGAAGTGGCCCTCCAGCTCTGACCACCTTTAATACAGCCCTTGGAAAGAAGAGCCAACCCCTTCCAATTGCCATCTCTCCCCCTTACACCAAGATAGTTTTGCTAACCAGTTTGAGGAAAGGGGAGTGAAAAGGGTAGCAGATGCAAAAACAAACGGAGGGAGCCCATAAAGCCACCAAGGAGAGGCCAACTGAAATAAACAGTACTTGGAGCATGCCTTAGAGGCACCCAGCAAGGGGCTCTGGCAGCTCACCTCAGGGAGGAGGCTCTCCACGGAGAAGGCACATTTGCCCTTGGCCTGTTCCTGATCAGACCAGACCCGACCCAGCTGACCGTAACTGCCAGGAAGGGACGAACAGCAAGAGCCTGTTCTCACAAACACGGCCCTCACATCTGAAAGGCGGAATGGATCCTCTGGAGCTTTGCTCCCCCCACCCCTTCCGACAGATTCAGATTCCAAATACCCTGCTTGCTCCTATCTTGAGAAAGAACAGTCACGTTCTGCACCTGTTTTAGTTCCTGGATCTAGTTCAAACTAAGCCCGGTTAGAAATATTTTGCAGGGAGGGAGCAAGCAGCAACAATGACAGAAACAAGCATGCCACAGCCAATGGTCAGAATCCTGAAGCTCAAGTGCTGCCCTACCATGGGGACATCATAGGAAGAGGGCCGTGTGAGTCTATGGTAGCAAAAAGTCAGGAGGAGTTTGGCAGCACCTTTTCCAACTCACAAACTTTATGTAAAGGCGTAAGCTGGCTGGGGAATTCTGGGAGTTGAAGTCCACCCATCTTAAAGTTCCCAAGGTTGAGAAACACTGGACTAGACTGATGTAGGAGTTAAATTGGGGGAAGGGGGGAATATAGGTTGATTATGCAGATGCAGGTTACATATGAGACAGATTACAAGTACCTTATCATTTAACATTTGCAGCCTGTTAAAATCCCATTGTGTTTGTGGAGACCTCCTGAGATTGCCAGAAACTTTTCATGTATGTGAGTTCAACAATTTCATGGTAGGCTCCTCACAGCTAGGGCAATTCCTACCTTATATAGCTAAATTAAGATCTAGAAAAGAGAAGTGTTTTCCATTTTTAAAAGGCCAGTGTAACAGAAAGACCCAGCACTGAAAAGACTATCGCCTGTTGACCTAAGAGCCTGGCTTGCACATAAAACTAAGACATAGTTTGTTTTGGCTTAAGGTCTAGATATCCAACACAGCAATATACTTAGCATTTTGGGACCTAATGTTATATAGGCTGCCTTTTACATACATCATTAGTATTCTCCTGTTTTTATTACATGTATCCTCTTGTTTTTGTAAATCAACTTGAGTCCCACAGAAAAACCTAGTTTCCTCCTTCAGGGTTTGCCAGGCTTCATGCTCAGCTGATTTTATTTATTCATTTTAAGATTAAGAGTCCTTAAACTTTTTAAAGAAGTTAAATTTAAGTTTGGCTGCAATCCAATTCTCTACAAGGAAATGTGCTCTCCTGCCCAGAATACAAATAAAGGTAAGCTAAAGGACCCTGGGAGGCCAGAGAAAGAGGCGGGAAGTGAATTGACCCATTTGCCTTCCAGAACAACCATCTCTGAAGAGTGGCCACGTTGTGTTTCCAAAATTCCAAATGTGCCCAAATGTGCCCAAAGGTTGGGGACTAACTTAGGATACTGTATGGATGCATATATGATGATCTAGTATTATGCATAAACCAAACTCCTATGGCTTATCCAACAATCATGGCTTACTGTTACATCTGAACACAGTCAAGGTGTTATGCAAAAGATTCCAAAAACCATATGAGCAAACACAGCTAATAAGAAGAGATTGAGGGACACATTCTATTCAGCACCTTAATTAGGATTACAGTGGAGCTAGGTATTTTCGTTTGATCTGGTCTTGATGGTCTTGATTGAAAGATACAAAACATTACAATCAACAATAACTGTATCTATGTAAACCTAGGCATCTAATTAATTTGATTATAAAGTATTTCATTGTCATGGGTGCTTTTTTAAATATATGTCCAGGAAAACAGGAACTTCATTTTAGAGAATTTATTCTATTTAAGTCTGAATTTTAGGCTGCTGTGGCAGTAGTGTACACACTGACAGCCTTTAGGGCCTAGGAGAGTGTTGGCATTATACAAGCGTCATAGTGTCGTTGGTGATATGCCACTGGCTTTGCTATTTAGAGAGTGGAATGGTTTCTGAAAGCTTATACCATCTCTGACTTTTATTCTTGTGAATTCTTGGCTTTTGTTTCCTAGCCTTTCACATATGCTCATTTTCATGCCATAATACATTCCTCCATGGAGTGAACAAGTTTGCTTTTCACCTCTCTACTCATCAGACTAAGATGTGCATAATATAGAGACAGAGGGATACACAGAAAATTAGGTGAGATTTTTGCTTGAGCTGTCGTTTTTACTGAAACAATAAAATTCAGTAAAAAATATTCAGTGAGATGCAACAAGAAAAAATGCATTACAATAATAAACTAGAGGACAATATTTGCTACATTTGCATATAGCATCATGGGACTGTCTACTTTTAACATAGTGATCTACCTTTATCCTTATTTTTAAGGGTTTGTAGACTGTAGCTCACAATTTGTGCTTGAGGATTGCCTTTTTCTTTGAACACCAGACTTTGTCCACTCCTGCATTAGTGGCATGATACTTCCTTAGTTTCAAAAGTAGTTTATCACCTATATGATGGAAACTTTCTTCTGAAAAATATAAACGAACACTCTTTTGGGCATGCAGAACTACCCATATAAAACTGTAGGTCTCCATATCTGGGAATGGTGACAGTAAAGTTCAATTTAGCACCAATAAATATTTATTTATTTCATTAATTTGGGCCTCCTTGGGGGCTCATTCCTAAATGCAATGGCTTACTGTCACTAATATACTTATCCCTGAATTTGTTTAATTATTTTAAAAGGATTATTTCTCCAAGTTCATAATAATTTTTGGCAACAATAAGCTTTTTTTTTTCTGAATAGCATGATGATGAATTGTTACAGACTGTCTTGGCACTGAATTAACATTATAGTTCTCTTGGTTGAAATGATCATGTTTCCAGCCAGTTAAAATTGCCAGCTTCTAAACATTTAATGTATGAAACCTTGCATTTTTATAATAACCTTTGTTTACTGTTACCCCTAGTCAGTTTCCAAATGAGCCCCAATTTGTCCAGAACCTTATAGACAATACACCTAGTTTTGCAAATAAAATATGTACTCATTTTCCCAGCTCCTTTTCAGCTTCAGTCCAACAATCTTGGATATCATTCATTAATGAAAATATTTTCTTAATAGATTATGCATTAAGAACTGGTTTTGTTACTTATTTTTTAGAACAAGTGGCTCCTTCCCAAGCATTGCGCTTCTTTGCAGGTTTATTTCAGAGTATTTTACGTTTATCTTATCAAAACTAAACTTTTCCACTGACTTGGAGACTTTCCCTCTTACAAATACACACCCAGACACATGGGTCCGAGAATCTCCTGCGCTACCTCTATAAAGAAAAGAATATAGGAAAAAGTCTTATTATGAAAAAGAATATCAGATACATTCTTCATTGTCTTCTTCCTTCACCTCACAAGCTAGAGCTAGATGGCAAGCAATGTGCAGCCTCTAGCAAAATTTTGAGAAGGTAATATTTCTGCCTATACTATGAATCAAAAATAATGTTTGCTCAAAAATTGTATAGCAGAAGGAACAGCAAGAGGAAAGGGGATAAGAGATTGGAGATGAAGGCAACTGGATGAGAAGAGGGTGAAAGAGATTACTTTCTAGCATGCGGCTAGAAGCAAGAAACACATATTATCTCAGTTTGTTTTATTCTAAGAGGTCCTAATATTGGCTTGACCTCTCCCTTGCTCTCAGCTGTATTCAGGGCCCCTGAATCAATCCACCGCCACCCTTTTTGTTTTCGTTTCTATTTTTTGGTAAAGAAATAATTCCTCAAGTAATAATCAGTAAAAAGAAGTAATAATAAAAACGAGAATACTATGGAGGCCTTGGCTTTTCTTTTTCTATTTCCATTTGCAATTGCCAAACTGTCTTCTCTGCTTTTTATGTAAAACTGCAGATGTCTTCTTATTAATCAAGATCCTAATACGTTCCAGATGAATAAACAACTTTGGAGCTGTATCACGTTCTACTCTTTTTTAACCCAGGATTTATTAGAGGAACTTGCTCCAAAATCTCTTAACTTAAAAAATATGGTTTATTGTTCCTTGCTTCTAAAGCAGAGATGCACTAATGCACTAAAAGCAGTACTTTTTTCAGCAGCAACACACAATTCAAGACAATATTGAGGTTTGCATTGTAACTCCTTGAAACCTCATAGTTTGCTCAAACCAAATCTTTAGCATGCTGGAAATAGTAAAGATAACTGATTTAGGTACAACAAATTTGTGAAAACACTATAGCACTGAAAACTCTTAATATTCATCAGTGTCACCTAAAATGCTAAGTGAAATGCAAAACTATTATTTTAAAGAGCAGTTTGGTACACACAGCAGAGTATTTTCCTCAGCATTACTCCACATAAAAAGGAGTAATTTAGAATTTATAACTTAGCATAATTTCAATTAATACATAATGTACTTTTTATGTTGCTAATATCTTTCCTGTAAGTTTAGCTTGTAATCAAGCCACAATTTAAACACCGAATTATCCACAGCAATCACCGTTTCATAGTTTAACTTTTAGAAATGAAGAAAAAACAGAAATGTAATAAACCACGTGTGCAGGCAGAAATTTACAACTATAGGACTATGAAGAAAAAATTACACAATCCCAATTGTTCCAATCCATGAATAATAGTTTATTTCACAATTCACTGAAACATCTTACAGCTCCCAACTCCTAAGCACAATTCTAAACATAGGACTTTTTTGTGTATACAAGACTTCAAAAGGTTAGAGCTATAAGAAGTCATTTTGAATTAAAGAATGAAACGAGCAGTCTTTGGAGTGTTGAAGAATAATTTAACTAAATGGTACTGAGTAATAATCACTATAAGAAGTCATAGATATCATTATTTGCTCTATAAATATAGGTATCAATAAAATATATTTTCATGTTTCAAGAGTCACATTGGGCAAATCATTCTTTATGAGAGTGATAGATTTAGTATTTCCTTAAACAATGAACAGCTATCATAGTTGGAAATTTTGAAAGAATTTTATTCTTTACATGAAGTATATGTGAGTTGCAAAGTATCCAAAAATGGAGAAAAGTTCATCAGAATAAATCATTTGTTAAAACTAATATAGGTAGTGAATTATTATCAGGGCCATAGAAGAGAGATGCAACTCAGATTGAAAACTCATATTTGAGTAGTGCTGGAAATATTTGAATTAAATAGTATGAGGATCTCAGCCTATTTTGGCTAAATATGTATTTGGGGATAATATTTTAACTTTTGTCTTTTATTCCAACAAAAGTAATACAATACTAATTACTATAAGGGCTTCTCTAGGTATGGTTAATAGTTTTTTTGGAGCCAACACAAAGAGACAAACAAACAGTAAGGAAGGCATAAGTTCTGTTCAATTTTTCAAGCTAAATATGTGGAGATACAAACTGGGTTGTAAGATAAGTCCTATAGAAGATTTCCAATTAATTAAACACACTTCGAATCTCACGTCAGAATGTTGTGCTGAACGTGAAAAAGTTGGGGGTGGAGGATGCAAGGTCACTGCACATAGTGGACACTGATGATGGAGTTGGCAAATATCTGAATAAGTCTCTTTTGGTGAAATGCACTAGAACCTGGCTGGTGCTTAATAAGCCATTGATTTTCTGCACCTACTGCAAACTCTCTTTTTATGCCACAGACTTGGTGATTAACACCCAAGAACTGGCAAATGGAGATCCATTTCAGAGAACCCATGCTTAAGTACAAGTTCCACAGGGACACAACAGCACACAGTTTCTCAAATGATCTACCTAATGCATGCATGGAAGATCAATTAATTTAGGAATATCTCCACTGTAAAGTAGAAGAGACAACGACATTTATTTCCTATTGATCTGTTCTTCTAGAGCAGGGCTTTCCAAAGTTTTCCCGCAGCGACACACCAACCGCCGTTGTTGTGTTGCTGCGGGAAAACCCGAAGTGCTGCCGTTGCGGCAGCGTGCAAAAACCCGGAAGCGCTGCTGCCGCTTTTGGGTTTTTACGCACCGCCGTTTGTGTGTCGCCGCGGGAAAACCCGGAAGCGCTGATGATGATCAGCGCTTCCGGGTTGTGTGGCGACACACCAGACTGTGTGTGGCGACACACTTTTGTGTCGCGACAGTTTGGAAAGCTCTGTTCTAGAGGATGAATAGAAGATATCATGGACAAACCATAATTTGAGAAATGTTTGTAAAGCTTAAGGCACTTGATACATTGCAGAAAGACAGAGAAACAGAAAGACAGAAAGAATATACTATAGGTTTGCACATTTTTTTATCCTCATGTGTTCTAATTCCTATAATATTTCTTGATTTCTGCTATGTCGTACAAATCCACATAACCTCTGCTAGACAATAAAGTTAAATTGGAAGAGCTTGTCAATCAAATTAATAATGAGATAATGGCTTATGTCTGATTCAGACATTGCACCATGCAATGGATGTATGGGAGGCCTGTATGGAGGAATCTCAAAACATGAAGCAGAAATAGTGTGAAGGTCTGAAGCACTTTTTTTATATTAAACCATGGTTCCACCATCACATGTAAACTGTGTCATTATAAATGGAGTGAGTTTAATAAATTAGTCAGGCTTGCCCTATTCTATGTATTTACTGACTTTAAACAGATGTAACATGACAACTTTATAACCTGGGCCAAGTTCATCATTATAAATTAACCCTCAAAATTAGAAGATTTCTTCCAATTGCATGCATTTTATGCATACATGTACTGAGATGTTTTATTCCTACAGTATATTTATATATCTAAATTTAAGTTACTCTCCCTCTGAATTCTTGAGAGAAGAGCATGTTGCAACAACTACAGATGAACATAACACTGAAATGAAACTTTGGCTTAGAGTATGAGCCCAGCAGTAAATAACTTCTCTTTCTTACAGAGTGATTTCACAGCTGGGATTTGGGAGGATGCTTTCCTTGAACTACTGTATCCCCACAGTAGTGACAAAATGGTGCTAACACGGAAATGTGAAATCAGATCTTCCTCAACTGGTGGCTTGTAGCTACCAACTTAGAGCCACCCAATTGCTTTTCGTTGATGTTCACATTATAAATGAAACTGATTTAATGTCTTCTAAACAGTTTTTTTTAATCTAGAAAAACATGAAATGCACAAAAAATATGTTGTCACAAATGTATAAAGATAAATAAATAAAATCTAATAAATAGCATCTTCCCTGGTATATTCATGTAAGTGTAGAGCAGTAAAGGGCAGCTTCGGGTTTATCTCTTTTGCTTTTTACAAAAACCAAAAGGTCCACCATTCCATGAGTGAGAAAGCAATTTTTTAAAAAAAACCACAGAATGGCTATATGTGTGTATTAGGGTTACTTAAATATATAAGTACAAATCTATGACTATGTTCATATTTCATGCTATACTGTGTTTTATTTACAATGGGTTTCTGGATAAATCACAACTCGCTAGTCTGTAGCTTGAATCATGTCAACTGGATTTCTATTTTCTCAGTGGAAACGTTTCGCTCCTTATCCAAGGAGCTTCTTCAGTCTGAGCAAAGTTGGTAAGGGAATCCTAAATATGTTTCTAGGTAGCTGTGTGACCTTACACCTGGGGCTAGGTCATGGTTATATTGAGATGTTATTTTAAGTCCTTTTATCATCTAAAGGAGGATCGTTAAGATCACCATGCTGCTGTTGAGCTTGTGAAATGGTCTTAATCTTCCTAGGCACAGAAGACAAAGCAGGGAGGAAGATGGGGGAGAAAATAGAAATCCAGTTGACATGATTCAAGCTACAGACAATTCCACCTGGATGACTGAGAACCTTCATAGACATATCACAACTGGCTAGGTTTATATGGCTAAGGCAAACCATACTATGGCTCAGTATGAGATGTGAATGCAGCCGTTATTGCAGCCAATCTTGATCTTAAATCCTGATCAAAATATAACCAATGTACCCATGCTTTTACAGGGGAGGGGAGGGAGGGAGGACACTGAGACTGAGAGATAAGTATTTTATTTAAAAAACCACCCAGCAAGCAGCAAGGTTTGTTGCTTAAAGGCAAAGTGACATTTTACAGCTAAGGAACACTAAGGTTCAAGATATTAATCATTTGTCCATGGTTCAGGCAAATATAACTTTCCACTGTCTTTTCATTGTTATTTTCAAATTGTTGAAAGAGGTCTTTACTAATCTCCTGCAAAACATCCAGAAATTTGGTAGCAGACTCACTTCTTCTTTCTGTCTAGTTCTACCACAGCAAGGAAACGTTTTGTCTTCCATACCCACAACATTTGTATGTACTTACCTTATGTTTCAGTTATACTTAGGCTGACCATATTTCCTTGAGACAAAAACGGGACCCTAACCTACCCACGGCTCGCCAGACAAAGTGGGCGCACACACGCACACACTCTAACAAAGCCTCGCTGGCAGCGCAGTCCCTGCAGCGCCCCAGCAAATGGGGTGAGTAGGCGCTCTCTCATTGTTCCCCTCACCACCTCCAGCCCCGCAGCCGTCCGCTGCAGCAGGCGTGGGGAGTACGAGTGTCACCCAATGCGGGCAGAAGGGTGCCAGGGTCAGGGGGAGCGCAGCCGCGGGAGGAGGGAACGCTCAGTCCATCCACAGTCACTGCCCGGCCGGCAGGGCAGAGGCGAGGCGAGCCGTGCCGGCGGGCAAGCGGGCAGGCCGGGGAGCCACCTTCACTCCGACCACAGGTGGGTCTGGCTCGGCCAGCCAATCACGCCTCCTGTTGTTTGGCCCACCTCTCAGCTCGCCTAACGTGCGCACTGATAGGCAGTGGAGGTTCCAGTCCCTGACTATCTCCAATCGGAGGCTCTGGCTCCATTTTGAATTTCACACCTTCACCGTCCGTCGTCAGCAGCTCTTCCTCTTCCAACTCGGCCTCCATCCTGACAGACAGGTTCACGGGAACTTTCAATTTTTTTAAAAAAACGGGACAAAATGGACATTTTTATTAAAACGACAGGACGGTCGGGAATTGTTTAAAAAACAGGACTGTCCCGTTCAAAACGGGACGTATGGTCAGCCTAGTTATACTACAGTTTTCTTTCCTGATTTATGAATCCCATAACTTTTCCAAAGGAAATGTAATGGCAAAGTGACATGCCTATGAGAAACCATTGTGACTCAATGAAAACTCCATCAAAATAGTATACAAATTTGTTATAAAATACACCTGCAGAGCAAATGTATTACTTTACTGAAAGACCATACAATAAAGATTTGTCTTGTATACTTTTTAATGCACTTCAAAATATACATTAAATTGCCTATTTTCGTTAGACCATTCAAATTTTTAAGTGTAAACTAAATCTGAAGTTCTATGGTTCTAATAATACACAGGCACTATTAAAGCTTTTTAAATGTTTTTCATCTCCAGTGGGGTCCAGGAATACATAATTGCTGCTTTTCCCTTAGTTATCTAATCATTACACTGAATGCAAAACCTGCTTGCTATTATTTCACAATTCATATTTATTATTATAAGTGATACTTTGAGTGAGCCAAAAACCGTTGTGGATCTTAATTAAGGGATTGTGGCGGATAGGTTATAACCATTTTAAACTCTCCTTCCTTGTACATAACGAAGAAGGCAATACTTTCTATGTCTTTACTGTCTTCATTAATTTCCTCTCTCAAATGAATCAATTACCAAAGAATTACAAATTCTGTTTCCTTGCCAGGAAAAAAAAAATCAAAAAGCAAGTTAAGTTGCCTTCAAATAAGAAAAAGTTTTAAAAAAGGAACACAGGAAAAAATAAAAGGCAGTTAAAATCTGTATGCATTTTCTTCTTAAATTATGGTTTAACAGAAATGTTAAATATATTTTGTCATAATATTGTAAGCCTTTTGCAAAGTTGAAGGTTGTTAAGAAAAATCACTTAAAAAAACTAAAAAGAAAATGTTACAATTTGTCAGTGATCTATCAGAACAGGGAGTTTCCTGCAAGTATATTTGTCCTTAATTCGCAAATAAATAGTGACTATAAGTTAATGGAAGGGAATAATCAATTAATTAATTACATTTTGTAAGTGTGAAAAAAATATCTAAGCCAGGTTGTATATATATTTTTTTTATTATTAGTTGAAACTAACAGGAACTGGTGCACAACTTAAATTAAATTCCTCAGTTGAGATTTTATTGCAAATTCCTTGAGGTGGCATGCAATGTTACAGCCATATTATTGAAATGTATTGGAGAGATCAGTGCTCAAACACACCAAGGTACCACCAAACTCTAATATAAAGTTTAAACTTGATTCGGTAGTCATAATGCATTGTAATGGACCTCTGCTTGTCCATCTGTATGTTACCCTTCTCTCCTGCAGCCTTTTTGCAGTTACTCATACCTGATTCAGAGCGACGCCTGGGCCTCTGGAACACACTTAAGAGGATATGGAAAGCTTAGGTGAGGGGTTTTTTTCCACTGGTGGATGCAAATGGAGCACCACTGGATTAATCTCTGTTTGCCACATAAGGGCCACTAATAATTACATCCATGTGATGGGAACGTGTATGTAATATCTGTTGATGCTAATGCAAGTAATTCCAAAGTGACAAGGCAAAATTGCCCAGATAAGGCGTAAGAACATCCTCACAAATCCATGAAATACCATCTTTTGTAGCATGCCATGAATGGAACTTTTTATCTGAGCCTAACTTTTCCCCCTCCACCACGATTTATACCCAGGAAGGAAGACATACCTATAAATTAACTTAGACTTTCAAGTCATGTCCTGTTCTCCATATTTACCCCATGCAATGCAAATACCGTATAAATGTTTCACCCTTTGTCTTCTTTACTATCCCTTTTATTAACATTGTTTCAATAACAATTAAGGGGAAAAAACCAATAGGGAGCCTCCATTCCTGAGTTGCAAATTCTGTGTCATTCTGTGTCATTCAAAATATTACTTTTAAACTCCTTTGAGCTAAGGAAAAAAAATCATTGATTCTTGTCTTCTTACAGGGGATATCTCATAAGTAAGAGGCATATAGAAGAGCTTAATCCAATCTTCGTATATTCAAAATCTTAATTTCACTATAACTAAATCAGACTGACATTTTATTTATTTAGTTGAAAGATTTTTATCCTCCTTGTTCAGCCCATTTTTTTAAAAAAGGCTTCCAGTACAGCTCTCAGGGATTAATAGGAAGTCCCTGCCATCAGTTTTATAGTCTAAAAGACATGAGAATAAAGGGTTTGGGGGGTGGGGAGCAAACTCTGGTACAAGCTCAACTGTATTGATATACCAATTACAGTGTAAATGCCTCCATGAAAAGAGGAGCCCAAAGTGCTGGAGTGGTGCTGTTTCCATTCTCTTATTATATGATGGCTTGATGGAGTTGTGCTGACAGGTGACAAAGGAGAATCCTGATGGCAATGGCTCCTCAGCAGAGCTGGTAGAAGCCTCTGTTTCCCTTCCTTCCCTCTACTGAATCCTGGTGGGATGGCTGCTGCCAGATGAAAATTGATAGAAAATAGCCTAATGGAGGAGACTTTGCAGCACAACTAAAAGTCAGTTGAAACTAATGGCCAGTGGAATCCAACATACTAATTGTCCTTTCCTTTGTAAAAAAACTGTATTGATTAATTACAATCAGCAATACTTAACACCTGCAACTTCTGTTAGTGTGTGGGCACATTTGCACATCATGATCACTACCAAGAGTGACACATCTATTTTCTGCTGGTTGTGTTATGTGAACCCATCATGACTATTACTTTTAATTAGACTAAACCAGAGGAAGATTCCTCTGTGAGTTTGCTTGTATGGTTCCTTCATTCACCTTAGACAGAGTATCTTTGCCTACCAAATCCTAATGCTAAAATGACTAAATATATCTTTGCTTTCATGGAAATTTCAACACATCACATAGACCTTTAGTTTGCCCTATATGTCTTCAGAATAGCCAAAACATCAGAAGAGATTTCTCAGAAAACTATGCTATTAGATTTTTAAAAAATGTCTAAGTGAGCTCTACAAAAATACTGAAGAACCAAAGCTATCTAAAATTAAACAAACAAAAGTAAGGCAGACAATTTGAATGATACTTCAACACTTTAAGTGAAGTTTTACAAAGGCTTTTAAATTTTATATTTTTTCCATTCATTATTTAAAAGTCTAAATAAGGCATTTTTTAGATTTTAAAAGCCACACTTTAAAAAAAAATTGGTCTAAGGTACATCTTGTAATTAGGTCAACAACGGAAGGCCTATACTAAGTATCTATCCCCTTTAATGGGGCTACCAGCACAATCAGATTAAAATTTAGGTTTGGTTAGAGAGTTACTATTTCCATAAATTTATAAGACATTAGGCTGATAACCATCTAAGAAACTATTCATTCAGTATTAATATACTTGGAGAAGTAAAAAGGTAAAGGTTCCCCCCGCACATTTGTGCAGTCGTGTCCGACTCTAGGGGCCAGTGCTCATCTCTGTTTGTTAGCCAAAGAGCCAGCGTTGTCCGAAGACGCTTCCACGATCATGTGGCCGGCATGACGCGCACGGAACACTGTTACCATCCCACCGAAGTGGTACCTATTAATCTACTTGCATTTGCATGCTTTCGAATTGCTAGGTTGGCAAGAGCTGGGGCGAGTGTGGGAGCTCACTCCGTCATGCGGGGCTAGGGATTCGAAACTCCGAACTTGCGATCTTCCGATCGACAAGCCTGGCATCTTACCCACTGAGCCACCACGCCCCTCTTACTTGGAGAGGTACCTGCATGTATTTGCACACCATCCTCCATATACTGTTTCTTTGACAAGCCAGAGAGTACATTTGAAAAGTTGTCTACTAAGATGTCCACTAAAAATTCAGCAATTTATACTTGCAAGATATTTCTCAGACAGTATGGCTATGGACTCATCATAATAACTACAAAATGTAAGTTGAACATATATGAGGGGTTGCAGAACTGGACTACTGAAGACTGCCAGTTCACTAGACTAGGGAAACAAAGCCTTTGAGGATCGTCTGTAGGTTGAGTCATGACAACTGGATTTCAACCTACAGACAATTCCACCTGGATGACTGAGAATCTTCATCGACAGCCTTTGAGGATGTTCTGTTCACTGCTGGGCCCTTCTGTTTGACACACGTGCAAACATGCAGTGATCCATGAAGACAGAGCGAGTCAAATGAAAGAAAAGTGATGAGTTGACAGCATCTGCTAAAGGATGTCTAAAGGAACTATGATTGAGTGGTGGTGATGTTTAAGATCTGGCACATATCCACAGACTCTAAAGTAAGTGCTTGGAAGAAGACAAAATCAACTTCTCTGTATATTTTTCAACCAGATCTGTGATATGTTCCTTCTTCTTTTTTTAACTGTTGCATCTTTCTAGAAGCCTAACATGTAAAATAACCATTTTACAAGTTGGAACCAAAGCAAGATCACAACCAACAGATACATACTGAATATTTTTCCCAAATCACCTATATAAAAATACATAATAATTTATAATGAAAGATACATGAAATCCCTTTGTGGCAATCTTGTTTGGGCTTATAAGCTAAGCAGGGTCAGGCCTGGTTAGTGCTTAGATGGGAAACCTCTAGAGAATACCAGACTTATTATCTGCAAAACATCCCAGAAGGAAACAATGACAAATCACTTCCCCCAAAAATCTATCTAGAATAGAAGAGGAAAAGAAAAGGGGGAATATATTTCCCATTTTTATATTTGAGGTAAATTATGCTGAATCAAACCTGCCACCACAAATAGTCCTTCTGTTAATGGAAAGATTTCTTGTGGATGCCAAAGAGCTGCACTGAAACCAAACTACAGGCAATCCGCTCTTTCAGCGACTGTTTGAAGTTACGACGGTGCTGAAAAGGAGATTTATAACCAGTCCATGAAGTTGCAGTGTTTTTGTGGTCACATGATCATGATTTGGGCACTTGGCAACCAGAGCACGTTTACAACAGTCACAGCATCCTGCGGTCATGTGGTCGCTATTTGCGACCTTTACAGCTGGCTTCCGACAAGCAAAGTCAATGGGGAAGCCGGCAGGAAGTCGCAAGTTGCGGTCACATGATGTTGCACTTAACGATCATAGATGATTCGCTTAATGACCGCAGCCAGAACTGACGTCCTAAGTTGGCGCGGTCATGTGATGTTTCACTTTACAACCACATTGCTTAGCGACAGAGTGCCAGTCCCAACTGTGGTCAATAAGTGAGGACTATCTGTATTATATTCAAGACTAGACATTAATTTCTACAAGCCTTTCTTTCTTCAAACACTTTCCACATCTGTTTACAAATTTATTATCCAACCTGCTAAGCAGGCAGGGAGAAAATAGTGCTTACCTACAACTGGGTTTTCCAGCAGTTATCAATACATCCACATATCCAGGTGTTTCTGCATATGCACAGGTCTCTTTAGAACTTTCTAGAATTGTGTTGTGCTTTCCTGGGCCCAAGACAGCTGTACTCCATGTGCAATCCCTGAATTTTACCTTCAGAATAAGAAACAGTCATGCTATACTGGCTCCCTGAACAAGGATCAAGGATAGATTGTGTAAATGCAGAAACACCACTTGAAGAATCACAGTTCTTCATCAGGTTTCTGAGTACTGCATGTTTGGGTGACTAGCAAGCTATATTTGGAGACAATGGTAAGGCAGTCAAATCAATAATGTATAGAACACTTCCCATCCAAATGCAGTATCTAAGCCCTCTTCTCTGATTGATAATATTTTATATATGGTTGATGCCAACTAGCAGGGGTGTGTGTGTGTGTGTGTGTGTGTGTGTGTGTGTGTGTGTGAGAGAGAGAGAGAGAGAGAGAGAGAGAGAGAGAGAGAGAGAGAGAGAGAGAGAGAGAGAGAAGTAAAGTCCTTAAAGAGCTACAATAGATGTAACAACATCTATTCTAAAGTAGGCCCACAAAAGGCTCTCTAGAGGAAAGCTGGACAATTGGCTAGCAAGAAAGTATCACTCACCCAATTCATTATGAAGAAACAAGTTAGCTTTACTTGGGCAAACTTTAACAACTAAAAAGTGATAAGCTATGAAAAATAGAAGTTCTAGATACATAAAATACCAGTGTGCAGTATACATATAGAACATGTAGGGAAGATCTAGAGCTGAAGTTGGGAATGAGGAAAAAAACAGGAATAACTATTTTCTGATTAAGATAAAGTAGTAAATAGCCTTATGCAAAAAGGTAATATTGGGTTGTAATACTACTTGTTCTGTATGAAATATTAGAAATCCATTCATAGAATTGGTTATTCTAAAGTGCAGAGAGAATAATTAATTGCTAACAAAAATACCTTCAAAGTCAATAAACAAAAGTCTATAGACTCAAAAACATTTTTGTCAATGCCAAGAAGACAACTGAAACAGGCAGAAGACTGGTTCCATAAACCATTTAGGAACTGCTTAGAAAGAGAATGAGAATTTTCTACTATAATGCCATAATTACATAAAAATAAACTTTAAAAGAGAAAAAATAATAATAAAACCTGTGATTAAAAAACAATGAAAAATTTAACAGAGCAGTCTCTGGAAGAAGACCATTAAACCAAATAAATAAGCTTGGTGAAAATTTTCCAATTTGCATTTTAAGACTTTCAGGATGATAGTCTTTGGCTGCCCTCAAACTTCTGAAATGTCATCTCTGAATTGGCCAGAGGTCAAATTCAAGTTATCAGATGCAAAGAAGAGAAGTCTGGATGGCATAGCATTCCCTGCACTACTGTTAGTAAATTGAGATGGAATGGCAGATGGTGGTAAGCATTTTGAACAAGCTGCTGAAATGGATGAAACAATGGCTGGTACCGCCTCCATGGAGTTATTAAAATGATGTCTGACGGATCTCATCAAATTTCAACAAATTTCAGCAATCATTCTTGTGAGTATATGGAAATGGGTAAAGGCATGCATTATCAGAACCAAACACTGATACAGGAAGGCACCCCTAAGAAAGAGTTGACTTAGGCTGCTTTGGAAGAGACTTGGAAGATAAAACTATGTGTTCTCTTCATGGCAAATAAATCAATTTCTGGTTTTCACAAAACAGGAAAAGTTGAGTTCCTACTAGATTATTAAGTTCCACTCGTTTACACTTTTGGAGGTGTGGCTGAAGCAATTCACCAGCTCACTGTCATTCCTAGCAAGAAAAATATCTGCTGTTCTATGCATCAATCCTATCCATGCAAAGTAAGAGTAAAATGCTATGAGATTTTATTCTATTCTGCTTGCTCAAATTAAAATAAACACTGTAATGTTACTGATACCAATTTGAACCACAGCATTCAAGAAGATGACCACAAAAATTGTGAGGGCTTTCCATATGCCAGATGTTCTTCCACACTAATGTTTAAAGGTCTAATTGTGACAATGTACTATGCATCAACAATGCTAAATAGTGAGCTTCTCATTTCTGGAAAGATGTGTTCGGGGTAAATAGTTTTGCTTGTGCAAAAAAGACAGTATCTTGATTCAGGTTCCTACAACATGTCCACCATTAAAGAGAAGACAGAATAACAGGTGGAACAGAACTTTGCAGCTGGGGAAAGTTGTTTATGGCAGGACATGCATACTTCTCAAACGATTCCCTTTCAGGGTCAGCAGCATTACATAGAGTGCAGAAAAAAAGTAAGAAACAGTAAGACAAAGAAATTTAATATCTATGGGGGTGGGGGAGAAAACCAGCTAAAATTATTTTATACAAATTTCATTCACTATACCTCTCCATACTTTTCTGTCCTGGCAAATCATCCTTGTTTACATCATGTCTGTTCGCTGCTTCATACATTGCTTCTTGTTCATTAAATTTGTAATCCCTCTGTTTCCAAGGATCTTATCAACTCCAATCACAACTTTCTAAGTCTTCCCATCCTCTGAACCCATTCAGTCATATTTCATATATTTCTTTTGCTATTTGATTCTCATTCATTCATTCATTCATTCACTCATTCTCAATTTTTTTTCTCACAGTAGTTATACACTTTTGTCAATTCATTCAGCACTCATTCATTCCCAACTCTACCACTTGCTTTACCATATACATTTCTCAAGTAATCATTCCCCTGCACCAACTTATTTGTATGCTTCTGCTGACATACCCAACTCTCTCTTCCACAAAGCAAAATAGGCAAAAGCACGTAAGTAGCTATTTTCACTTTTTTTCCTTGCAACAGACAACATACAGACACTACCTAAGATGGAGCAGATTACCCAACTGGTTATCTTTCTGGACTCACAGCTCCTTCTTAAACAGCAGGTGGCGGCAATAGCCAGAGGGGCCTTTGTGCAGTTTTGGCTGGTGCACCAGATGCAGCCTTACCTGGTACAAGAGGGTCAGGCTACAGTAACACATTACCAATAATTCAGACTACTGGGGTTGCCCTTAAAGCAGAGCTTTCCAAACTGTGTGTCGCGACACAAAAGTGTGTCGCCACACACAATCTGGTGTGTCGCCACACAACCCGGAAGCGCTGATCATCATCAGCACTTCCGGGTTTTCCCGCGGCAACACACCAACGGCAGCGCGCAAAAAACGAAAGCGGCAGCAGCGCTTCCGGGTTTTTGCGTGCTGCCGCAATGGCAGCACTTCTGGGTTTTCCCGTGGCGACACACCAACGGCGGTTGGTGTGTCGCCGCGGGAAAACTTTGGAAAGCCCTGCCTTAAAGACTACCTGGAAATTACAGTTGGACCAGAATGCAGCCACCCACATACTTAAGGGTTCTTGGTGCTGGGAGTGCAGTAACACCAATTTTGAGGACCCTGCACTGGTGGTCAGTTGGTTTCCAGGTACAATTTAAGATACTGATTTTGATCTATGAAGCCCTTTACACCTTGGCATCTGGCTACCTTCAGGGGCTGTAGCTAAAGGACCCTGATTTTCTGTGACAATGCCAGTGCTTTGGAACAGCCTCCCAACAGAGCTCAGACAAGCCCCTCCTCGCATTTTTAGGAAAATGTTGAAGACTGAACGATTTCAGCAGGCATTCTCTTAAGCTTATACATGGATGCCATCTTTTTTTTCTTTACCTTCTGTTTTTATCCTTATTTTTATTGTTATCTCTTGTTTATGTTTTTTTGATGGTCCTTGTTTGGGGTTCATATTGTACTTGCAATTGTGATTGTGATCAGACCATGGATGTTTTAAGTTTATTTATATTCTGTTGAGAGTCACTTGATGAAGCAGGCTAGAAGTTGATTGAATGATAGATAGGTAGACAGACAGACAGACAGACAGACAGATAGATTATGGCTGTGTCCAGATTATGGCTGTGTCCATACACAATCTCCAAGGAAATGGTTCAACATTACCTTCTTTGATATAAATAACTGGCAAAGCTCTATGCATATTTGATACACAATACACAGCGAAAGTGTGTCAGTGGAATAAAGTTTCCTACCCATGCTATCCAGTTTTTTTGCCTTCTTAGTCTACAGAAGTATATAAATTTATGCCCCAGGACTGCAGGCAGCAGCCAAAACCTTGAGAGTATTGGCCAGAGTCCCCTCCTCAAGTTGCTGCCAAATTGCATGTTTTAATCAAATAGAAAAATTACTAAATACATACAGAAAAATCCTATAATTTACATGTAATTAATACAATTAAATTAAATTTACATAAAATGAAGTCAAACGTATTATTGTTCAGATTTCACCTTTGTTTTGGTGAATGGCTTTGGCTCAAAAATGTTAGGCATCTCTGTTTTAAAAGGAAGTGAGTTTTTTCGTGCCATTGGCCTCTCTTGAAGAAAAGGAGGGTTTAATAAGCCCAGGCAAACCATCACCTTTATGCCTCCTGAAAAATACCACATTAACTTTCTGAAATTAGTTCCCTTGCCTGTTGGTTTTACTTGGGTATTTAAGTGCTCCATAAGAATTCTTAACTCATTTCTACTATTTTAAAGTGTCATCTCTAATCCATTTGACACTGAAGTGACTTTTGCATACAAAGCCTGCAATGTCACAAAACTGTTGAATCTTAAATAAAATACACTCATTCAAACTAAGTTTTCATGGGCCATTCATATGCATTAATCCATTACATGAGTATCTGAAAAGTACAATTCCTTCCTTCTATAAAGTGAAATATGTTAGCAGTTAATATAAATAGACCAAATAAAAATTAAACAATTGTAAACAAGGGCAGTAAAGCTAAAACAGTTATCAAAGATCCATGTCACGCAAGGTATCATCTAGTTATTTCACAGCTTTTAAATTTGCACATTTTGCCACATGTATACTCTTATTTTTATTTATAAGTAAATGGACAGATTTAGCATCCCTCAGAAGAGACACCTGAGAAGATTTTTTTTAAAAAAAGAACTGCAGACACCTGTAATTCCTTTTTTTTTTAAATGACAGGTATAGTTAATATTCATTTGGAAGAGCTGTGTGATTCAAGCTGTGATCATAGAAACACGTGATCAAGTTCTATTTATCTCAATGGGATGTACTCATGGGAAAGAACATTTATGATCACAGCCTAAGTCCCATTAGTATTAAGGCAGATAACATTATCAGCACACTACACCTGTTGTACACAGAAAGGAAAAGAAACCCTTTGGCTTAATTCAGTGACCCAAAAAAATCCAGCTGCAGTTCTGCTGAAATTGAATAGTTTCTTGCAATTTTATCCTTTAATTGAGAGACCACCATGTGGCAATATTCCAAGACCTTTGTTTAGGCTATTTATCTTCGACTACTATCGTGTCACGGTATTACCAGCCAAAAGAAACAAAATTATATTGTGAGTTAAAATGAAATCAGCTGATGCATGCTTTCTCTGTGTTTCAATCTCTCTAATCCAGAGCTTTCCAAACTGTGTATCGGGACACATTAGTGTGTCGGCTGCAGTGTCTGGGTGTGTCGCGGCGGCTGCTGCCTCCAAACCCTGCCAGGATTCTGCGCAGGTCCTAGTGCCTGCCTTGTGCCTTGCTGCCTCCAAACCTGCTGTGATTCCGTGCAGGTCCTAGTGCCTGCCTTGTGCCCTTCTGTAAGAGTGTGTCACAAAATGATGCCCTGCTGTAAGAGTGTGTCACGAAATGATGCATGTCTAAAAAGTGTGTCACCAACATGAAAAGTTTGGAAAGCTCTGCTCTAATCCTTTAGTCTTTTCCCCCCCAAAATGTTTGCTAGCAGCCAACAAACTGCAATGATCTACTCAGCACTATAAACAAACCCTGCATCGTGATACACCAGAATGTATGGGCAAAACTGCATGAGTCAAACTGTGCTATATCACTGTACAGATCTCTGAAATGTCATTCGTCACATTATAATGCTGATTCAACCAGTCCATGTGTGCAGGATCTCATGGCACCCTAGGTCTACAAACAGATA
Source organism: Charina bottae (assembly GCA_023362775.1). Classification (NCBI taxonomy): domain Eukaryota; kingdom Metazoa; phylum Chordata; class Lepidosauria; order Squamata; family Charinaidae; genus Charina; species Charina bottae. The sequence goes on along the minus strand of JALMGJ010000003.1, from coordinate 175,065,151 downwards.
TATTTCTGCTGAACTGATCAGGCGCCTGCAGACACAGAGCAGCTGGTCTGCTGCCATCAGCATACCCAGCAGGGTCAGGAAGTGATATGAAAGGTATTCACTTTCTGCTTCCATTCCCCACCCCCACCCCCACCCTCCTCTAGCAGGGGCCTGCACATATGGCTTCCATAATTCATTGATCTGCTCCTACTGATGGAAGCTTTTAGGGAATAGAAAAAGGAGATCCCTATAAACCTATTAGAAAGGGGCATGTGGATCAGGAAGTGGAAAAAATGACCAGAGACTAAACTGGTAATGCTTCTAGCCTGGCTCCCAAGTTGCACAGAATAAAGCAGCTGCAATAGCATTGGAATTTCCCATTATGCCTGTTACCCTGCCAGACTTCACTGTATTATTGAGGACAGTGACAAATAAATATCTGCATGTATAGCCCCATAATTTAGGACAACAAGCAAGATACTCTTTGTTATCTATACGTAAGTATTCTCTGCCACTACTCAAGGATTATTAGGAGTTAACAGTATTATTATTGTCCTGAACATGCAGAAACACAGGCTTCTGATTGTACCTACAAAGAGGACCAGTAACTGTTTTGCTCACCATGAAAACTATACTAATGTGTATGGCATGGCAGGCAGGTAGGCCAGCATGAGTGGCCAAGTTCAACTAACCAAAACACTAAATTAACTCAACTTTCCAACAGAGGTCATTCATTTGAGAACAAGAGAGAAAGAATTCTGGATATGGACAGCTCAGTTAAAATTAAATTAAATACAGAATTAACTAGCTGGGATTTTTACTACTGTGCTGGGAATCTAAATCCTAAGCATAATTCACCAAAGCAACTTAAAGGTGAAGGCTATCAGGAACTCTATAATATGGACTTTACTCTTGATCTTCCCTAACTGTTCTAAGACAAAGGAAAGTCTCCCACAAAGGGACCCATTTTTATAGGGGTTAGCAACTTCTAGACAGTGATTAGAATTCAAAATGACAACTTAGTAGCCTGAGAGAACTTGTATGAACATTCTTCAGATAATTCCTGCATTTACCTTGTAAAGCAGAAGTGAAGAACATAGTTTAGCCCAAGATCTAAATTGTCCCTGACTAAGCTATCAGCAAGACTGTCTGGCATTAAAGGGTGGGGCACTGGACATGCAAATGAAACTGGCTGATGTCTTAGTAATTAAAGGGCAGTCTCCACCCTTGCTATCATCCAGTTCTCTTGCCTTCGGAGAGATGGGGGTTGGGAGTGATTGCTCCCAGCCTCTCTCTCAAAGGATAAAAGAGTCTCTTTTTCCATGAAGAAGAGGCTGGGACAATCAGCCCAGTTTTTTTCCTTCAGGGAGAAGTTCTTCCTTGCTGCAAAAGGCCAAGAAAATTCCCCATCTCCTTTTTGATGGAGCTGTGTCTGTTCAGAAATGAACACTCAGGAATTCTCTGCAGGCAGAGATGGTTATTTCTAACTAGCAGCTGGTCAGAAGTTTAGAGCTCTGCTTTTAGAAGTACTACATTTGGGTGCACTAAAGGGAGATATAAAGCATTTCTGAAGATGCATTGATGCTATCTCTAATCAACTATTGACCCTGAATAAACAGTGCTTCAGTTCTAAACAGAAGGCACTCGGGATGATTACTCAAGGTCTCATGAATGAGATGGGCCAATCTAATCCCTCATCTCTGTTGTAAAATGTTATATACAATATAAAAATACAATATAGATTGCATAGATTTATGCAGTTGTATTGGTTTTGGAACCAACAGTTTCCTGTCATATCTGTTCAAAGTGTGTCCATGTTTCATAATCAAGGACTTACTGAAGGGATGGGGAAATATTAAGTCTGACACCTGGGCAATGGCAACCTGCTAATTACAAAAATACTACTGTTGTGTTGTGCTGGACATTCTGAAAAACTGAATTGGTGAGGCAAAAGTAAATTATTAATACTCCTTCCATAGATATTTCATACTTGCAGTGATGTGCTAGACTCACTCTCCTATTTGTACTGCTTGCCACAAGCATAGGCCTCCCAGATATAGTTACACAGGGAGCAGTTCAAAGCATTTGACTACTGACTTCCAGGGAAGAAATGGCAAACTGAAGAGCAGAGCTGACAACCATGGCGGAATGAAGAGCTGGCGAGTAGACTGGCTCTTCTTAATTCCTCTCTGGACAAGGAGAGGACTTGAGATTGCCCACAAGTGCTCCAGGCAGTAGCTTCTCATGAGGAGACCATAAGACAACGGTCTCTGGAGGTTTTAAAGCTCTGGGAGATGAGGGAATGGCCATTTTTTTGCTCAAGCCACAGTCAGCGCCTTCAAAAAGGACGCTGGGTTTTCATACTTCCTTTTCTAATCACTTTCAGAAATTGCTTTTAATAACTGCTTTTCAGCTAGTAGGAACCTTTCGATCAACAAGTTTTACAGCACCGGGTGAGTTTCTTTCAATCCTTAGCAAAAAATAAATAAATAAATACCGGACAAGACTGAGGCTGATGTGAAAGTGGATTTAAAAATGACAGGCTACAAGAATGATATGGAAAAGAATGCTACACTGGATATGCAAATGAAACTGGCTGATGTCTTAATAACAAACCAAAAGAGTAACCTGGATAACATTCCTATATTGGATTTACAAAAGAGACTGGTTAAAGCAAAGAAAAAATGAAAACAAATCAAGTTCCAGGACATTATTTGAAGGGACTAAAGATTAAGACTGTTAAAAGTAAAAGGAAGGAATATAAAGTTGGTTTATTTGATCAAGATTAAAATAGGTATGTTGTTATCTCTGGTAACCCATAATGGACTGTTACTAATCAGGACTGAATGATTAGGCTTTAAGGATTTCTTTATAGATAAGTGTCAGAGTCCAGTTTGACTCTGACTCTGAGTTAGAGGAAAATGAAACTAATCAGAGAAACAAAACTTACCCTGTGCAGCAACTGACAAGTACTCGTGATGAACAGGTGCAGGTTCAAAAGTGCAACGCTCGTGATCAGTCTCGTGATGAACAGGTACAGGAGTCCGGACCCGGGGATGACCCAGCAGCGCAGGAGAATACTGAGAAGCTGATAGGTGCTCCTGAATTACTTCCTAGTTCAGCACCAATCAGCGCCAGAGAGAGGTGGGCAGATAAGCGTGCCAAACAGAGGGAGTCCTGATTGGCTCCCAAGGAGAGAAGGTGCGTCGAAAACAGGATAAAAGGATGAAAGAGCAAGCACCCGATCACCGGAGACAAACGTTCTACTGAGCTAACAGCTTCTTCAGGAGAAGTCCAGCCATTCGTCTTTGAAGTCCTGTCCTGTCACCGCTGCAGAATCAGAGTCAGATCTTCAACTCATTTCTGAATTGACCCCAACTGCATCATAAGTTCTCCCTTGCAAGGGAGATGGGCGGGGAATAAATTGAAATAATAAATAAATAAAATAAATAAATAAGCCCAGATCACTTCAGCATCAAGAGGGGTCGGAACGTTAGCTCGTAGTTTCTCAGAAAGCCCCGCCAGGAGAGCTTCGGTTGTATTGGGTATTCGTCAGCAGCGTCTCAACGCTTCAGCTAAGTACTTTGCTCACCCTTGTGTGGCTTGTCACGTCAATATCGGGTCGCCATGTCTGTCATTAGGGGGCTTTCTGGTTTATAGAGCCTGCCCTGCCTGGTTTACAGGCAGCATTGCCTAGTGATAGTAACCTAGTCTGCCTTGCAGCTCCCATTCCGTTCCTTGCAGTTCCAGTCCAGTCTGTCTTGCAGTCTCAGTCCAGTGTCCTAGAGGTTCCAGACCAGTTTGCCTTGCAGTCCCAGTCCAGCATCCTAGAGGAACCAGTCCAGTCTCCTTGCAGTTCCAGTCCAGTGTCCAGAGGAACCAGTCTAGTCTGCCTTGCAGTCCAGTGTTCCAGAGAAACCAGTCCAGCCTGCCTTGCAGTTCCAGTCGTGTTCCAGAGGAACTAGTTTAGTCTACCTTGCAGTTCCAGTCGTGTCTTTTAGAGCGTCCACCTTGTCCAGAGAATCCAGTCCAGTTATCCTGAGAATCCAGAACCTCATCCCATCTATTCTGCAATCCTAGTTCCAGAGACTTCAGTCCAGCCTTGTCAGCCTCGCTCCCAGCAATTCAGAAGAACTGATCCCGAGTTTCCTAGTTTGAACTTACCTACCTAGCATCTTGATCCAGGGCTGGTGTCCTACTTGTTGCTGAACTTTAGCTTGTGCTACTGCATAGCTGCCTACCCCCAAGCGCATCCAGTTGATCCAGTAATCTTCAGTTGTATTATGGACTTATAATTGTAAATAGTTTTTATATAATAAAACTATTTATATAAAGTTCTGGTGGTCATACTCCAAACAGAACAATTAAGAGATGGAAGAAGAGATCATTTGTTTAAGAGAAGGTAATAAGCTACTAAAATTGTTTATACTTGTTGTGATGAAGGGGGGCATTTCTTTATTTCTTTTCTTTTTCTTTACTATATTATTTTTTTCTTTCTTTTCTATTTTTCTTTCTATTTTTTTCTTTTCTGCACTTTCTATTTTTTCTTCTTATTCTTCTATTTTTTTTAGTTTGTATTAGTTTTTATCTTTTTAATTGTCATTTCACTACTCAAAGGATAAGAGAGTCTCTTTTTCCATGAAGCAAAAGTGATGTAGCAAAATATGACAAAGTTCAGGAGCCTGTTTTAAATTATGTCACAGAACATGCTTCAGTTTTTAAGTGTTTGTGCAACATGTCCCCTGAAAAAAACCTTTTGCCTGAAATTTTGATTCCAATATTTGCAATCTGAAGAACTCATAAAATATGTGCTACAGTTCTGAAACTATAGCTACTTCTTTCAATGAATCTACAGCCAATGAAATTGTTCTAACTTTAGTAAGTAATCAGTAACAGTTGCAGACATATTTAATAATATTTTACACAAGACCTGGAAGAGGTCAGAAGATGTAAAGAGCCACAGAGATTACCCTAGAGAAGCTATGCAGAAATGGTTTCAAGAGCACGCACACAAATGTGCTTTAATCCCAGGAAACAAAGAAAACATTAGGAAGACATTCAGACTGGCTCTGCCCTAGCTCTCTGGGTAAAAAAGGAAGGGAAGGGAAAATGCAATGAGGCTTTCAAGTCAGCCCATCGAGGTTGTCCAGCCCAGGAAACTGACTCCACAAGTTTGACTGGATTGTTTATACTTTATTGATAGAGGCTATAGTAACAGAATCTTGGTAGTCTCTGTGGCTCTCTAACAGAAGAGGTATTTAAATCAGTTCTATTTGTCTTGCAAGAGGAGAAAAGGTAATTATAAAATGGCTTCATGTTTTTGCCATGTCTCATCACATGTAATGTTTTAGATGGACATCAATACTTGATGGAGAACATAAACCAAAACAGCTTCAAATAAGACACTTCTGTCCTTAGATTATAAATAGCAGCATCTTACAGAAAAAAATTCTGCCTTGGTGTTCTGATGACAAGCCACTTGAGCTACACATTTGCGGTCTATAATGCCACAGAATTCTCTGTGGAATTATATATAGAATAAATGAGAGGCTATAATATATATCATAAGTACCTAATATAGCCTTATAAATTATAGGCTTTTACAGTCTTGCATTTTACAGTGTAATGTAAAAAGAAATGTCTCACACAGTGATGTGCAGGCACAGAGAGCAATGATATAATATTCTGATACAAGACAGCATCAGGGTTAAGCTCCAAGAAGATCTTCTGTTGTAACAAAACAAAATATACCCCCAATCAAAGGAATAAGCAGTTTTTTAAGAAGAAAAATGCTATACCTCATAAAAAAGGCAGAACATGTCAGAGAATAGCCTTTGGACTATATCAGAAATACTCTGCATTTGGAAGTACTGGCAAGATTTTGCTCAGAGCTGCCTCACTGGAAAGTCCAAGTTGGAATCTATACTGAAGGGACAGAGAAAAAGGTGCCTCATATCACTAAGGTGCGCTCACAGTTGGTTGCCAGCCTAGGGCTCAGGCTTTATCTGGGATGAGTTTGATCCTGTTGGGCCTGATGAAGTGGGCAGGGTCCTCATGGCTCTGAGCTCGGCCACCTGTTTATTAGATACATGTCCTTCCTGGTTGGCAAAGGCTTCCAGGGAGATAATATGCGGTTGGATTTGGTTGGTGGTGGTGAACTCATCCTTGAGAGAGGGAGTCGTCCCTCTGCTTCTTAAGGAGGCATTGGTTTGCCCTCTCCTCAAGAAACCATTGCTAGACCCAACCATACTGGGCAATTTTCATCCAGTATCCAACTTTCTCTTTTAGGAAAGGTTGTTGAGAAGATGGTAGCTCAACAGCTTCAGAGAATCCAGGATGAAGCTGATTATTCTGGACCTCTTTCAGTCTGATTTCAGACCTGAGCATGGGACTGAAACAGCATTGGTTGCACTTTTGGATGACATCTGGCGTGAGTGGGATGGGGGGTAGTGTGTCCATCTTTGCTTTTCTTCACCTTTCAGATGCCTTCCAATACCACTAACCATGGTATCCTTCTCGATCGGCTATTATGTTTGGGGGTGGGCAGCACTATCTTGTGCTGGTTCTCCCTCCAGGGCTGGTTCCAGTCAGTGTTGATCAGGAGGAAGAGGTTCCACCATCAGCCCCTGCTTTGCAGGGTTCCACAGGGTTTGGTACTCTCTTCGCTCCTGTTTAATATCTATACAAAGCCTCTGAGTGACGTCATCTATCAGCATTGGATGAGGTATCATCAATATGCTGATAATACCCATTTATACATCTCTGCCCCTGGTGAATTAAGTGATGCTGTTAATGTCCTGTCTTGATTTTAGAGGCTGTGGGGGTTTGGGTGGGGAACAACAACTTTCGGTTTTGGGGCCTTCGGATTCTGGGGATTTATCATCTTTGGTGCTAAATGAGGTTGCACTGCCCCAAACAGACTCTGTGCGAAATTTGGAGGTCCTTCTGGACTCACGACTGCTGCTCAAAGAGCAGGTGGTAGTCCTGGCCAGGGGGGCCTTTGCACAACACAGTGTGCCAATTATGCCTGTTCCTGGATTGAGAGGCTCTACTCTCAGTCACTCATGCCCTGGTTACCTCCTGATTGGACTACTGAAATGTACTCTACATGGGGCTGCCCTTGAAAGGCATCCGGAGGCTGCAGCTGGTACAAAATGCAGGAGCATGAGCAGTTATGTGCACTCCTTGATTAATACATGTTACACTTCTGCTCCACGAGCTGCAGTGGTTGCCAGTTTGCTTCCAGGTTCAATTCAAGGTGCTGGTAATGATCTATAAAGCACTACATGGCATGCAGTCAGGTTATTTGAGGGACCACCTCTCTCCGATTACATCTACCCATCCCATCAGGTCTGGCAAAAGAGGCTTGTTACTGGTCCCATATATTAAAGAGTGCCATCTAACAGGACCCTTTTCTGCCACAGCATCCGCCCTTTGGAACATCATCCCCGCAGAGTTTAGACTGGCCCTGACCCAGCTTGCCCTTCAAAAGACTCTGAAGACATGGCTTTGTCATCATGCCTGGGATCCGGTTATAGTTCAGAACCTGCAATCAATTGTATTGACTGATGCATACTTGCAGTTGCCTGCTTATTATGTTTTATGGTTTTAATCTGGTTTTAATGGGATTATTGTTTTATTGATATCTGAATTTTGTTTATAGGTTTTTTGTGTGGTTGTTTTAAATATGTGAGCTGCCCAGAGTCACAAATGTGAGATGGGCAGTTATAGATGTATGTATGTATGTATGTATGGCAAAGGAAAGGAAGAAAGTGTTTATATTTTAGAAAGGGCCTCCCTCCTCATCTTCATCCTTCTCCTCCATCACCACCACCTCAGTATAATGTACCTTGTTAATGGAAACTGGGAGAGAGAACAAAACAGATAGAACAGAACACTTCAATGCTTGAGTGTAGTCTTGCATCCTCTTTTCATTGTAATCATGCAACACAAGCAACCACACCTGATATATCCATCCATCCATCCATCCATTTCAGAGCTCAAATGACAAATACAAATGGATAAGGTATAATATATAATCAGACTTACAGAGTGTCTTTCAAAATATCCTGTCTTCAGAGAAAGTCATGTTCAGATACTTAGGATACTTCCAAGATGTATCTAAACAGCATTAATAGAGGAGTATTCCTGTCATCAACCCTCTGTCTCTGGTAACTGAAAGGTTGGGAGGCTCTGCATAATATCTTTTGATAAGGTCTTTTTATGAAAGTTTTCACAGCAATTAAATCACCATAAACAATCCTGTATTTAAACTTGCCTATTAAATATTTATAAAGACAATCAAGCCTTGTTTTAAAGAATGTGTTGCACTATATAAGTAGGAAGAGCCACTTTTCTGTAAATAGGTCAATGGGATTAATCACATATTCAAATTATATTGTACTTGAATCCTGCTGAAGACCAGGGGAAATGTGACACACAGACTCATCATACTGTCAGGCTTTCAACAATCCCCTTTGCACTCTCAGGCCCAGTTTCACACACTCCAACAGCAGAATCCTGAACTGAATGTAACTGTATGTAAGAGAACCAGTAGTGGAGCCTGGCACAGACAGAGAGACAGAGACAGACAGAGAGACAGAGACAGAGACAGAGACAGAGAGAATGAGAATGAGAATGAGAATGAGAATGAGAATGAGAATGAGAATGAGAATGAGAATGAGAATGAGAATGAGAATAAATATACAGTATAAGTGTACTTAGGCTGCAATATCCTCTACATATTCTTACATCTGAGTTTTTTATTGGCGTCACTGGGACATCTATGTGTGCTGTACAGTACAAATGCACAGAAATCAGCTAAAGTAACTGTATGCCCCATGGAAGAGATCACAGATCAATGTTAGAGATTCTACTTTGCATATGGATGGTCCCCCAAACCAAAAGGTTCCAGGCTCTGTGTGTAGCATTTCCAGGGAAAACTGGGAAACACTCTAGAACCAGGAAATACTTTTTTGAAATCCTAGGATGCTACTGCCAGGCACTGTAATAAGCCAGCTAATTCCTGTGTTTATCTTGCTAATCAACTAATTAAGTAATTACAGGATGCAAAAAAGTACACAGAAATCAGTGCATGTGCCTCTTTGTAATGTTTGGTGTTGAACCATTTGGCTTTCTCAGATAATTTGCAGCCAATATGAAATAATTTCAGTCAATACCTTGTAAGAATCCAGCAATAAAAGCTTATCGAGCAGATGGTTAAGACAGAGAGTGCTTAATGATAAGATAAAAAGAGTGCTTAATGATAAGAGTAAAACAAAGAAACCACTCTGATAAGAAGCTTTTAATTTTGTTAGGACCCCAACAGCTGGACAACACAGCTCATGTTTTATTTCCAGGAAGTAAACTGCTTCAGATCCAATGCAACAAATATGGCACTCCATATCCTTTGGGACTGATGTGGCATCTCGTTCATCCTCAGACTGACTTTCTCTTCTGGCTTTCTATTTCTTTTCACATCCAAAATAAACATCTTGTCTTCACTTTTAAGCCTCCCCATAGGTTTCACATTCCTGATTTTCACTATCTCTTGAGATCTCTGACTGCGAACTTTGCTGCCCCAATTCACTAAGTTGTCAAAATGTCACCTACATTTTCCTTCCTTACTACTTATGATTGGGACATTCTCCCACTTCAATTTATTCCCTTATAGAATTCACAACAATCTGTAGATACACATTCCAAAGTCCAAATGTAATGTTAGAACCATCCCTTTTCACAACTCAGTCCCTGTAATCAGAAATCTTTATTTTTATTATTATTCCAACCATCATTGGTCAAAAGTTATTTCAGCAAAGATGAATATTTGTACTGAGTGACATTGTGGAGCCTAAACTAGCCGTCCCACATGAATATATTTTTGTGTTTGAAATCAGAGTGAATTTCTTAAGCCTTGTGAAGCTTTAAGGCACCCACTTCACCACTTTACATTCCTAATATTAGTAATATCTGACCTCTACACACATGTTGTTGTTGTTGTTCAGTCGTTCAGTCGTGTCCGACTCTTCGTGACCTCATGGACCATAGCACGCCAGGCCTTCCTGTCCTCCACTGTCTCTCGGAGTTTACTCAAATTCATGTTCATTACATCGGTGATGCTATCTAACCATCTCATCCTCTGCCGTCCCCTTCTCCTTTTGCCCTCAGTCTTTCCCAGCATCAGGGTCTTTTCCAGTGAGTCCTCTCTTCACATTAGGTGGCCAAAGTATTTGAGCTTCAGCTTCAGGATCTGTCCTTCCAATGAGCAGTCAGGGTTGATTTCCTTTAGGATTGACTGGTTTGACCTCCTTGCAGTCCAAGGGACTCTCAAGAGTCTTCTCCAGCACCACAGCTCGAAAGCATCAATTCTTCGGCGCTCAGCCTTCCTTATGGTCCAACTCTCACAGCCATACATTGCTACTGGAAAAACCATAGCTTTAACTATACGGACCTTTGTCAGCAAGGTGATGTCTCTGCTTTTTAATATGCTGTCTAGGTTTGCCATAGCTTTCCTTCCAAGGAGCAAGCGTCTTTTAATTTCATGGCTGCAGTCACCGTCTGCGGTGATCTTGGAGCCCAAGAAAATAAAATCTGTCACTGCTTCCATTTCTTCCCCTTCTATTTGCCAGGAAGTGATGGGACCAGATGCCATGATCTGGGTTTTTTTAATGTTGAGTTTCAAGCCAGCTTTTGCACTCTCCTCTTTCACCCTCATCAAGAGGCTCTTTAGTTCCTCTTCACTTTCTGCCATTAGGGTGGTATCGTCTGCATATCTGAGGTTGTTGATATTTTTCCCGGCAATCTTAACTCCGGCTTGTGATTCATCCAGCCCGGCATTTCTCATGATGTACTCTGCATATAAGTTAAATAAGCAGGGTGATAATATACAGTCTTGTCGTACTCCTTTCCCAATTTTGAACCAGTCGGTTGTTCCATGTCCGGTTCTAACTGTTGCTTCTTGACCCACATACAGGTTTCTCAGGAGACAGGTAAGGTGGTCTGGTACTCCCATCTCTTTAAGAATTTGCCACAGTTTGTTGTGATCCACACAATCAAAGGCTTTAGCATAGTCAATGAAGCAGAAGTAGATGTTTTTCTGGAACTCTCTTGCTTTTTCCATGATCCAGCGAATGTTGGCAATCTGATCTCTAGTTCCTCTGCCTCTTTGAAACCCAGCTTGCACTTCTGGTAGTTCTCGGTTCACATGCTGCTGAAGCCTAGCTTGTAGGATTTTGAGCATAACCTTGCTGGCATGTGAAATGAGTGCAATTGTACGGTAGTTTGAACATTCTTTGGCATTGCCTTTCTTTGGAATTGGAACGTAAACTGACCTTTTCCAATCCTGTGGCCACTGTTGAGTTTTCCAAATTTGTTGGCATATTGAGTGCAGCACTTTAACAGCATCATCTTTTAGGATTTTAAATAGCTCAGCTGGGATACTGTCTTATCCGCTAGCTTTGTTGTTAGTAATGCTTCCTAAGGCCCACTTGACTTCACTCTCTAGGATGTCCGGCTCAAGGTCAGTGACCACACCATCGTATTTATCAGGGATATTAAGATCTTTCTTGTATAGTTCTTCTGTGTATTCTTGCCACCTCTTCTTAATCTCTTCTGCTTCTGTTAGGTCCCTGCCTTTTTTGTCCTTTATCATGCCCATCTTTGCACAAAACGTTCCCTTGATATCTCCGATTTTCTTGAAGAGATCTCTAGTCTTCCCCATTCTATTGTTTTCCTCGATTTCTTTGCATTGTTCATTTAAGAAGGCCTTCTTATCTCTCCTTGCTATTCTCTGGAATTCTGCATTCAGTTGTTTATATCTTTCCCTTTCTCCCTTGCCTTTTGCTTCCCTTCTTTCCTCAGCTATTTGTAAAGCCTCATCAGTCAGCCACTTTGCTTTCTTGCATTTCTTTTTCTTTGGGATGGTTTTAGTTGCTGCCTCCTGTACAATGTTACGAACCTCCATCCATAGTTCTTCAGGCACTCTGTCTACCAGATCTAATCCTTTAAATCTATTCCTCACTTCCACTGTATATTCATAAGGGATATGATTTAGGTCATACCTGATTGGTCTAGTGGTTTTCTCTACATTCTTCAATTTAAGCCTAAATTTTGCAATAAGAAGCTCATGATCTGAGCCACAGTCAGCTCCAGGTCTTGTTTTTGCTGATTGTATAGAGCTTCTCCATCTTTGGCTGCAAAGTATATAATCAATCTGATTTCGGTATTGACCATCTGGTGATGTCCATGTGTAGAGTCGTCTCTTGTGTTGTTGGAAAAGAGTGTTTGCTATGACCAGCGTGTTCTCTTGACAAAACTCTATTAGCCTTTGCCCTGCTTCATTTTGTACTCCGAGGCCGAACTTGCCTGTTATTCCGGTTATTTTTTGACTTCCTACCTTAGCATTCCAGTCCCCTATGATGAAAAGGACATCTTTTTTTGGTGTTAGTTCTAGAAGGTGTTGTAGGTCTTCATAGAACCGGTCAACTTCAGCTTCTTTGGCATCAGTGGTTGGGGCATAGACTTGGATCACTGTGATGTTGAATGGTTTGCCTTGGATTCGAACTGAAAGCATTCTGTCGTTTTTGAGGTTGTACCCCAGTACTGCCTTTCCTACTCTTTTATTGACTATGAGAGCTACTCCATTTCTTCTAAGGGATTCTTGCCCACAGTAGTATATATAATGGTCTCCTGAATTAAATTCGCCCATTCCTGTCCATTTTAGTTCGCTGATTCCCAATATGTCGATGTTCAATCTTGTCATCTCATGTTTGACCACATCCAGCTTACCTTGATTCATAGTTCTTACATTCCAGGTTCCTATGCAATATTGTTCTTTACAGCATCGGACTTTCCTTCCACTTCCAGACACATCCACAACTGAGCGTCCTTTCGGCTTTGGCCCAGCCATTTCACACTTTCTGGAGCTACTCGGAATTGCCCTCCGCTCTTCCCCAGTAGCATTTTGGACACCTTCCGACCTGAGGGGCTCATCTTCCGGCGTCATATCTTTTAGCCTTTTGATACTGTCCATGGGTTTTCTTGGCAAGGATACTGGAGTGGTTTGCCATTTCCTCCTCCAGTGGACCACGTTTTGTCAGAACTCTCCATCATGACCTGTTCTTCTTGACCTGACTTCATTGAGTTACGCAAGCCCCACACATACATACATAAAAACCAAGTCTTGGTCAAATTCATTTTGGAATATGTTAAAAATGCTCAACATATTGTGCAAGGCCTGGGCCAACAATAATTGCATGCATAATAATACATTACTCCTATAACTGATTAACAAATATGAAGAAGCATACTGACATTAGCTAAGTTCAAACATCACAGGAAATCATGATGGCTTCTGAAAAAACCATTATAATTGGGCTCACAAGTAACACTAACCCATACACCATAGTTTATAAACAGAGTGGCTGTATTCACGTACGGCATTAAGTTAAAATCAAAATAACAAGTGATATCTTATTTGCAATGAGGGAACTAGGTAATTTCAAACTGTTGGGTGAGAAAAGCAAGATCTATTCATATATTTAGATGCATACATGTGGGCTTAAAGTAAGCATGGAGCACACATGTGTGGCCAATTCTAACATTCAAAAATATGAGCTCCTCTTCAAATTTTACTTATTCACAAAAGATCTAAAAGCCTCCCTACAATTAGGAAATCTGCACTAAATAATTAACTTGATGAATTAGGAAGTTTTGCTTTTTTTAAGTGAAATGCTTACAGAGAAATCTTTGAGATGGCTCCTGTTCAGATGGCTCCTGTTCAGTTTAGATCAAGGATGTTGGATTTATCAGTCACACTATTTTTAAAAGGCACCCAAATTATTAAGTATAAATCCTTTCCTATTTTACAACATGTAGTAGAGACTATGGATAAATTTTCATGAAAGGCACCAAATGGGATAGACAGGTTTTTTTTTTAATATTTTCTTTAAAAAAAACAGGCACAACTTTCTGCATATTTGTAAGTATTTGAAGAGCAGCCAACCTTCTTCATGTGCATTAAATTTACCGGAGAGTACAGTAATGCTGGCATGCTTCCTTTTCCAAAGAGTACTAGTTCAGTAATGGACCGGGCATGCCTTTCCCAACGATTAAAATTAGCACTGCTTCACAAAGCTTCCTGAGAAGTCTGCTTGATCATTTTATTTACTCCATTACAAGAAAATGATTGCTTCCAGAAGATTGTGGTCAATAACAGTATCCTTCTGAAGTTCCATGTAATAATAAGAATAGGAGTAAGAATAATGCAATTGTGTAAAGACCATGGAGACAGTTTCCTATCCCTGTTTACTCAAAGCTGCCTAGCAGCATGAGGTTCATGGTGTTTAAGATGTTTAACTGCGGTGCTATAATATGCACATGTGAATGTCATGATTGTATTGCACTAGGGATTTAAATAGACTAACATGATTTGGTACAAAAAGGATTCAGAGTATCAAAGCATTTTAAAAACACATTATAGCTAAGATGAATATGCACAGATTCAATATACAGGAATAAACATTTACAAGGAGAACTTTGGTCATGATAGAACAGATCTTTCTGTACCGGTATCATGAAATGCACAGATCATATCACGCTATCTATGTTTTCACTGCCAAACTCTGTCCCCCAATATGACTGGCTCCTGAAACAACAGGCAAATGGCATAATGACAAAAAGCCATGATGGAGTATGTATCAACCCATGCCATTTTTATAACCGCTATGAATTATCCAAGGCAGAAAATACCCTTTTCTCCTCCCTGTCTTATTGGCTATTTGTTCTATTCCAGCACAGAAGCCAGGAAATCTGGGCTCCCTGCCAGCCCCTGTAGTATATAAGCAATCTCTGAATACCTGTGTAATTTTGGTGCAAAGAGCCACGCCATAGCCAAAAACGTCTTGGGGCTTCTCTGCACTGGCTTTAAAGAAAGCAGAGAGCCTTCCTGAGTATTTGGTCCTGCACATTCTGTCACATTTCTCTTTTCAGATTCAGATAAAGGTAGCACACCACAAAAGGACCCCAACTCATACTATATGGACTTGTACAATCATTTAGCCAGGATTCAGATGGTTGGTCATGTCACATGCACCAACAAACCAACAGACTTTAGTCTTATTAAAGGCCAACAAGATTTATTGTCAGACACATTTTAGGGTGCTCTACTTCCTAAGAGTGGATGCCATAATACATGGATTAGCCTGTATTAGCCACATGGCTTTGCTCCTTTTGTCGCTCCCAGAATAAAAACAAACAAACAAATAAATCCCAAGAAGAAAACAAAAACACAGCTTCAATTAACCACGATGTTATTTTTAGAAGCTGGTCAGAAATAGGAGGATGTAGGTGTCAATCCCACCTGAAACAGTAATATGGGGTTCAGTATACCTCTATGTTGTGATCCACTGAATTGAATGCCTGTTGACTGTAACATCTCCTTCTCCACCCTTTAAATTACCAAGTTAAAACCCTCGTCTGGAGAGCGGGAGAGTTCGCTGTATGAGGCCACACCTAGAGTAGAAGCCAATCCTTCTCTTCCCGTCTTCCCCTCCCCATCTCAATTCATGAGCAGCCAACAGCTGGAACTATTTTGTGGGAGGCGGCTGTGTTCTGTGAGAATGTTCTCCTTGTCTTTGTCTGCAAGGCTGAAAGACGCTGGGCTCGAAGGTACTCCTTGGTCCCTAGAGAACTGGGGCTCAACATGAGCCTAGGCCTCGAGCTCTCTCCCAGTAGGGTCAGGTGACACACCATCAAAAGGCAGTCAAAGAAAGAGCTTAAAAAGCATTTCCTTTAGTAAGGGAGGGGGCTGTGCATGTACAACAGAGAGCACGCACAGATTTCACATTTCCCTACTATACGAGAAGCTGAATAAAACACAGGCATTAAAAACTTGCTACTGCAGATGTTATACTACCTTTAAATGCCTGTTTGCTCAATAACGTCTCATAAAATCATCAGACTTACTTGGGTGATTATCAACACATAGCAGTCAGAATTAATAAAATTGAGAAGAAATGCCACAATCCAAAATTCACCCAGAAAAGCAAAAAGATTTGTGCCTAAACGTATCAACATGTGAAAGAATCAAAGCAGCTGCAGATGAAAAAGAAGAATAAAAAATAGTATTGACAACAGGGAACTATACAATACACTTAGTATTTCATATTTTAAAAACAGCTGTAGCAACTGTACACAGGCCCCTTAAAAAAATAATTAAAGATGTCACAACATTTTAAGGATAGGATCGGAAATACAAACAACATAAATGTGTATTCTGCAGACAGTACAGAAGTAAGAAATACATGAGAGAGGGGAGACACACACAAACAGCCATCAACCAAACTGACTGCTCTACAGCCACGTCTAAAATTTCATTAAAAAGAGCCCAGCTGCTTCTTTACTCTGACTTTGTCTTTAAGGACTTAGCTAAGCCGAAGGAGTGGCCAGGAAAAAAAAAAAAGGGGGGGGGGACCACTTCAACCCATCTCTCTCAAATTCTTTTATTTCAGCAATGCATTAAGCAATCTCCCTGCAGAGTTATTCTCTTCTTCCTGGTGTGGATAAAGCTTCCCCTGGGGAGCTCTGTAATTTCCAGCTTCTCCGAATTCAGGTATTAGTAAAGACCGCTTGGGGACACGCAACAATATAACTCTACATTTTCAGGCATTCGGAGAGAACCCCCTAAGGGTCCCAAGTTCAAATTTCTGAAATGTAGGCATTGTAAAAGGAACCTCAGGGGACTCCAGCAATAGAAATCTGCTGAATTCAAAGCATTTCCTAAGCCCTGGCAGGAGCCTTTGCTCCCACTGGAGGCTTTTTATAAAACATGTGTTGCTGACATGTTGACAGATTGCTCAGTGAAGTGTTAGGTGCATACACAGGCTGGCCATTTAGGGGGACATCAGTTTACCCTTCATCTCTACCTAAAGCACCATGTTTTATACATTACCCGAGGACAGGCAGAAAACAGACACTTTCCAACAAAGTACGGTATCACTTAGCAAGAGGCAAAAAAAAAAAAGCCCCATTCACCACTAAAGATATTACAAAGAGGGAGAAAGAGAGCCCTGTGCAGCAGATCTCCAAATATCAAAAAGGTCAAAAAATAAATTAAGGGTAAAGGAGGAGGCCTGGGCTGGAAATTGCCTCCATGTATCAGGTCTGCCACCCCGTTTCCTATCCAGGCCAGAGCTCTGAGGATATAATGAGCAAAGGAATTTTCTAATGACAGCTGACTGTTGGGAGGTAATCTGATCAAAGGCCGATATTAAATCCAACTTCTGCTCATATCAGGGTATTAGTGATGTACGACTTAATAACCCAGCAGCTCCAAAAGTGCTGCCGTGGCAACAGGATGGAAATTGGGATAATAATGTATTCATGGTGCTGGCGACCTGGGGCTGCAGTGCGTGCTCTCAGGGGACCGCACTTCACCCTGAGCCAGACGTGTCTGGGCAAAATCACTTCACAAAGGACAGGAGTGGAATACTGAAGAGCTCTGGCACTGATGAGTGTGTCGATAAGGGGAAAGAGTGGGATGAAGTGAAGGGAGCAAAGAAAAAACATTTCCAGCAGAAGAGCTTGAGTGGTGCTTCTCTGAAAAACTGATGGGGCTCAAGAAGCTCTCCCCGACAAGTACAGCCCAAATGGATAATTATTAAATGAACATAAAACTACATTCCCAGCAAAGTGGGGAAGGATGGATCGTGCGGGCTTACATCAAGTGACAAGATTTTCACATCAGGCTACATCACTCTGCCAGCACTTCTGCTGTGAACAAAAGGGCCACTGCCTGCTACCATCAATTTCCAAAATTCCTTTCATATTAAGCAGCTTTTCAACCTTCCCTGCCCTGAAATCTCCAAAGGAATAAAATTCAGGGAAAGGTCACGTATCAGCCACACCTTTCTGGGTTTTATGGCTGCATTTCCTGTATGAGTGGAAATCTCCCTCTTGCTCTTTCCTCCCTCCAGAAATATTAGGATCTGTAGAAAGTAACGTTATCCAATTTTTGTTTTCCACAAGAAAGAAACTTGGAAATCAGAATGAAAAAACTGCAGGATGATCTTATATATCAATCACCCTTTGGGATGATTTGCCAAATCAAAGGGCAAAGACAAACACTTGCACTGGTTTGTTTCTACTATTATTACAAAACAATAACAGTGTCTATGAAATTTTGCTTTAATTAAATGCAAATGACACCTTATTAATATCCTTCTGGAGTCATATCCAGAGGGGGATAGGGGCCACAAGGGGCTATCTGGCTGGGTATTCCCTCAGGAATATTTAAAAAAAAGGCTATCCATCCATTAAAGCATATGATGAGGTTAATTTACTTCTTGAGCATCCTCTCTTCCCCTACACCCTCAACATTTATGCTGGTAATCTGCCTAAAAAGCCTGTATAATATCCCTTCACATATGTTAATATAATGCTAGATTGTGAATGGATGTGTGCATGTAAGAGCAAACATAGCATCTGGTATTCCCATCCTAAGGACAAAATAAGATCTTAGTTCTCAATCATGTTTTATGAACAGTTTACAGGAATTAGTGGCATAAATAAAATTATGCTGAGAAAAACTTATGCATTACAGGTAGAATCAAGAGTAAGGAATGAAGTTTGTTATAACTGAGGTCCCACCAGCAAGTAGGCACATACTTTTCACATTACAATTTTACTCAGGAGGATAACTTGCAGTAGCACACCAGAAATAATAACTAAGAAGGCAGCCTATAAAGCTGAGCCAGAAGACATTTTTTGCTTAAACAAGACTTTACAATAGCTTTCATCTAAATAAACCAACAATAACTCAAATCTTCTCCCCATGCTGATGAAATACTATTAGAAAACTCTTTTTAAAATAAAGAAGCAGCACATACACCCACATACATGTAAGCATGTGGCCTTTGAAGATGATGAAAAATGTACTGTTCCCTTGTTTTTAAATGTTCAAGTGCTATATTTGCATCCCTTGTTTTTAAATGTTCATGTGCTATATTTGCATTAACTCCCATTGTAGGGCCAGTAGCAGTGTTTTTAAATGTTCATGTGCTATATTTGCATTAACTCCCATTGTAGGGCCAGTAGCAGTGTCTCCTGGTCCTACATCCTGGCTGTGAGGAACAGATGTGTGTGTTTTCGTTTGAGTGTGTTTATTTGAGAGAGAGAGAGAGAGAGAGAGAGAGGGAGCGAGAGAGAGAGAGAGGGAGCGAGAGAGAGAGAGAGAGAGAGAGAGAGAGAGAGAGAGAGAGAGAGAGAGAGAGAGAGAGAGAGATTGCTCATTCTAGCTTCATCTCTTTTCTTTTTCTTCTCCTTTTTCAAATATAGAGATCCATAATATAGCTTAGCATGCTATTTGGGGAAAAGGCTAGCTATGCAGACATTTGCCACTTCTGTTCTGAAGGCTTCATTTGCCCTTGCAACTAAAAATATTAAAAGAAAACTTAAAACAGAACAAACCAGAACCAAATGTTGCAACACATAGGAGGAAGGCGTGGCTTGTCAGTCGTGATGTCATAAGCAATATCAAACTGGTCACTGTCATAATCATGTGACCCAATTCCATACAGTATTATTCTGAAATATGTTCTTACCAGTGGAGATAATTCCAGTGAAAAATACTGCTGGCCTTGGATACCCTATAAATAAATTGTTCTTGCTGCTGTGGTATGCATAAGAAAAAGAAAAGTTGCATCCTAATTTTACTCCACGTGCTGCTCCGAGTGCCAAAAGCACACTCATGTACTCTTAAGCACTTCTTCCTGCCTTTCCTAGCATTACAGATAATTTGCTAGTTTCAGAGTGTACTTATTACAGGACTGTCAGAGGAGTTTTTGTTTCAACAACACGTTAACTTTACTGCACTTATAAAAAACATTATGTGTCCCCTGTGATCCTGTGTGTTTAAGAGCAGCGAAATGTTATTGATCCCAGTGTGACAAATCAAGAGTTAGGTAATGTCTACAAAACTCAATTTTCTGCAAGACATAAAACCCTTTTTTATGAAACCCCCTCCTTAAGAAATTCAGGAGAAACACACACACACAAATTAAGAGAAGAAAGGTCAACAAGTTTTAATGTTATTTTATTCTACTCAAATGACAAACACATGACCACTGAGGCTGCTTTCAACTAATATTTATTCTCAGTGGCAGTTTTTGTAATCTTGCAGAAAGATCTCAAATTAAGAAGCAAGGTTTTTTTTCCTGTAGCCTATAGTGTACTAAAGGCTGAATCACAGAACCAAGATTAATTTTTTTTTATAATTATAACATTATGGTTTGAAGTAATGTCAAAGCTGTGTTCATGGTGATTCATCTGTAGCTGTGGTTTACACATATAAATCACTGCTCAATATTACCACCATTCAAATCTGAGGGTACAAGGATGTGTGTGTTTATCTCCAATACCATACAGGTATCTCAACATTCTGAACC
Organism: Charina bottae; assembly: GCA_023362775.1. Taxonomy (NCBI): domain Eukaryota; kingdom Metazoa; phylum Chordata; class Lepidosauria; order Squamata; family Charinaidae; genus Charina; species Charina bottae. Next base: position 175,044,731 of record JALMGJ010000003.1, on the reverse strand, counting down.
CGGTTCTCTTTTTTCTGACTTCCAGACCTAGGAGTGGTTCCAAAGAACCTCAAGAGAAGCTGCAAGAATGGAAACAAAATTCTCCAAACACTCCATGTAAGTTTTAAAAGATTAAACAAACCAGAAAAGAAACACAGTACACCCAAAGGCGACAACAAGAAGAAATGGGTTAGAACAGGTAGGAAAGCTTGTACTTCCTGTCTCAATCTACCTGGAAAGTCTGGGATATCCCTCACTGAAAACCATGTAACACTCAAGTTATAAACATGCACCACATGTGGGGCAATCTGCACCCCTCCCAAAGGTGACCCGATTCACAGAAGAAGAAAAACAGGGTCACACAACCAATACACAAAATACAACAGGCACCATTCCTATAAAAGTATCTCCTAGAATATAGAGAGAAGGATGGGTGCTATGCATGGCAAATTAGGCCTAATATTTCATTGTTGTACTTCCTTATACATGAATATATAGCCAGTGTTAAAGGGTGGATAATACTCCATTCAACCACTGCACAATGCTGCAATTCATACTTTTTTCAGCAAAGGTTTTCCTTTCCCTTGATGGCTGCAGTAATGTCAAATGTGGCGAAACCGCTTGTGCACACGCATGCGCATACACCTAAGCCATAGTAGTCATCTCATTCTGATTTGTATGAGATTCACTTGCATCTCAAGAAATTTCAGGGATATGGATACATAGGGGGATTCCTCCCATCAACTGTTCAGGGAGAGCAAGCATGGATGCTGCAGTTCAATTAACGAGCTAATGGGATGCCCTTCGATGTGAACAATACTGAGCCTATTGCTCACCCCTCTGGAGGAGGAGGAAAAAAAATAAGGAGAGATGAATTGCATACATTGTGCCATTCCAGAATATGAACCTCCATTTTATGTGCTTTATCCTCTGAACTTGAGACAGGGTAAGCTTCCCTTCAATCTCTCCCTCACCCCCCTGAGCTGCTTTGGTTTTAGCTTCTACCTTAAAATTTGTTTTCCTGATCTGTTGGTACTTCTCTTATTCTCTCTCTTTTCCATCTACTGCATTCATCATTATTCAGCTGCATTATAGCACTTAAAAAAAAAAGCTTTGAGGGAAAAAAAAAGAAATCATTTGATTTTCATTGCCCTGGAGAGAATTAAATACCCCCAAGGAAAAATTCTGGTACATTCTCTGCACACATTTACATGCAGCCAGTGAAGTAAACATTTCCATAATTGCTCACTTCAGAACACGTTACCCAGTTCCTAGGTACAATAACTGTCAGGAGTCAATGAGGAATAAAGAATTTTCCTGAATCCTTGCACATAACCTGACCAGCATTAATAACTCCACAGTTGTACATAAGTTAAGAAATGGATTACTGCCAGGCATCAGCTTTCTATGCACACTTTGGACATAATGCATTCTTCAAACATCCATTAAAACATACACACCACCAAATAAATGTTTTTTAAAAAACAACTTAAATGCTATTGATAAAATAGGGTTCCCTCCATCTCCCCTCTTCAAAGAAAGCCTAGCACCACCGCTTTTTCAAAATGTTAAAAAAAAATTATAGTAAACACAGATGTCTTCCATTTATTTCACATTTTTACTTCTTGGTGAAGTTGTCTCCTCTTGCTAAATGACAAAATGAATGATGAAATTCAGTTGCTATGCTAGAAAAACAAAAAACAAACTGGTGCCTAATCCCTGAGGAAAACTGGACTTCAGTTATGAATCATCTTTACCAGGAGCCTTGGAAATCTTAAATGAAAGTCTTTATGTACTTATACATAAAGTACACAGTGGTTAAGATGCCAGGCTTGTCGATCGGAAGGTCGGCGGTTCGAATCCCTAGCCCCGCGTGACGGAGTGAGCTCCCGCACTTGCCCCAGCTCTTGCCAACCTAGCAATTCGAAAGCATGCAAATGCAAGTAGATAAATAGGTACCACTTTGGTGGGATGGTAACAGCGTTCTGTGCTTGTAATGCCGGCCACATGACTGCGGAAGCGTCTTTGGGCAGCGCTGGCTCTTCGGCTAACAAACGGAGATAAGCACCGCCCCCTAGAGTCGGACACGACTGTTCAGGGGAAAACCTTTACCTTATAGAAAACACTGTGAAGATGCCTGATCAGACCATTTGAGCCTGGCTGACCTTGTCCATCAATCCATCTCACCCCCTTGCTTTGTCTTTGAAATTCATGGGTTGCAAGTCTGGCATCCACCTTTTCTGGTTATTTAAAAAACACTTCCCCAGTTGCAGGGACAGCAGTGGCATCAAATATATTTGCTATTTATGACATACTCACTAAACTCTTCATATTGCTGGATTGTAAGGAAAAGCCTGGCAAATAAGTATGAAAGCCAGACCTACTGGTCATTGCAAAATCAGCTCTTTTTCTCTGGCACTTTGTTTACAGAAGGAAGATGAACTTTATTAGTTGCTCCCTTTATATGTGATTTGCTTTAGCCATTTTTAGGATTTTTTTTAATCAGGAATCTGCCTATAATTGATAAGAATGTATATAGGAAAAATAGAAAGCAAATCCCAATTCCAGTCTTTTATCTTTTTGAAAAAAAGAAAAATTGTTGTTGTAGGCAATCAACATTTGAAGACAATGTTAGCATAGCTCTGTGTCATATAAAGTATTTATGACATCCATTTTTTATCCACAAAGAAAGTATCCTTTTAATAAGTTATTTTTATTATGAAAGGCTATTACTGTCTCTCCTTTATAAGGATTTTTGTTGGATGGATTATGTTGTTCTGTGTGGCTTTTTTCCCCCTTCATTTTGGTAGCTATTTTTAGGATGAATATAATGCTAAAGAGAAAGAAGGTAAGATAAATGGAAAAGAAGGCAAATGACATTTTATGTAATGATGAGCAAAATTAAACATTCCTCTCAATACAAAACGAAGACCAATTTTGCTTGCTGTTTTCATATTAGCTATGGAAAAACAGCCAGATTAATGTATCTTGGGCTCTCTGGAATCTAGGAGCGTTTGCTATAACCAAAGGAAGTGGTTAGAAACAACACAGTGACAAACTGCAGAACAAAAATGCTCAATGCTGCAAAGCAGTAGTGCTGATTTTTGAAAGCCTTGTGAAATTTTAGGAAACACTAGGATAAATAAAGACAACCTAAGAACATATTTTCTACTCTGTATACACAGGGAATTCACAACCTTATCCTTAATAAAGAACCTATTGATTAGTACAAATGTTAACTACAAGGGCTGCAAACATAAGGTCATGTCCAACTCTCCTGCCATCTGGAATCTTACTCAGGTCAGTGGGAATCAGACACAAATAGTTGTCTGGTTGTTAACAATCACATCTGAAAGTAGAACAAAGGAAATGGCTAAAATACTGCATTTGGTCTTATGAAACCTTGTATTATTTACAAAAATCATGTAAAACACCCAACCTCCAGATCACCTGGAAAAAAAAGAAACCCCAAAACATATAATACTCACAGAGCTGAGCCAGGCATTATATCTTTGTATTACATATATTGGCTTTTTCCTTTCCCGGAAGGATGTTATTACTCTGAAATTAACAACAGATCAACACCACAAATGTCCGTAAAGTAAATGCCTAAGGCCACCATCTCATGAACATTTACCTGAGGGGAAAAAATCTCACTGAGCGCAAGAAGGCACAAAATCTACATGTGCAGAACAGCACAGTACCCATCTGATCCAGGTTCCCTCTAAAACATGTCCTGATCATTTTGGTGAAATTTACTTCTACATATGTTGAGAATTTCTTGCAAGCCACTTGGGGATTAACAGGATAATGTATGCAGCCATGGAAAAGTATGATTATGAAAGGCAGCACACATATTTTAAAAATAAACAAAATAACAAGGACTCTAGTTCAGATTCTGTAACAATCCCTGTGGGCTCTCAGTATACAGGAAAAGCACCTCTTAGGGCATCCCTATTTATTTTGGTTCCTTTCTATGGGATACCTTTGTAGAACTCTTTAGAGACCTGCATGCTTATGAAGAAACTGTTCCTCTTTTAATGGTTTCTCATATGATACCCTAAATAAGAAGTGGGTAACATATGGTCCTCAAGCCCACACACAGTCCTCAGTCTCATTTCAAAACTAAAATCAAACTCCTCAAAGACAATGAAAAAAGGGGGAAAGGGTTGGGAAAAAAAAGAAAAAGAAAAAAGGGTTAGGGTTAGAATAAGAGAAAAATGGAATGACAAAATTTAAGTACTGCTTCAACCATTGCTTGCTAAAACTCCATTCACCCATTGAGATGTGGCCTCCAAAAGATTGCTTCCCAGATATTTTGATAAAGCCTGTTCACCTTTGCACTAAACCAACTGAAGCGCAAATGCACATGTATACATTTTTTCTACTCAATGATAAATCATTTGTATTTAGATATACGGTATCAGAGAGCTGGGGGTGTAAGTAAACAGTCCCATGTCAGATCTTAACTCAGCCACAAAGTTTCAAGGGGCCTCTAACCATGGCGCTATTCTCTCATACTCAGTCCTTTATTTGCAACATGGGAATAAACCATGGTAGTCTACTTTACAGAGATATTGTAGCATTTACTAAAACAATTATTAAACGCGTCGAACATTTGGAAGATATTAAGAAGATGCTGATATTGCTGAGACTTAAAGGGTAAAGCTGCCTATACTTATTTTAACTCCTCAGCAAATTAAATAAGTATAGGCAGCTTTATGCTTTAAGTCTTAGCAATTTCATTTCAGGTCGCATCCCCTTCTGGAATAAAGTTTGTTGATGTACGTATGTATATTGTGGCACCCCACCTCTGGAATTTTCTCTACCTAAAAGTGCATCAGGTACCATTCTTGGATCCTTCTCCACCATCTCCCCCGCAACCTCCCCAAGCTTTCTAAAATACCTAGTGAAACCTAAGCAGTTGCTGCTTATTGTATTGTTCTGCAATGTCTTTATTGTGACTACTATATGGTAAATTATTTTGAGGACACTGCAAAAGACCAGCCTATGAATATTTTAAATAGTTAAAATTATACACAAGTTCACAAATAGTTCAAACGTATATTTGAGTTCAGATAGCCAAGAAAACCCAGTACCCTGAAAGTTTCTAATGTTTCATGTTTTATATCTAATGTTTCAACATATTTTTGTTATTTACTTTTTCCACTTATATTCAACAGCACAAGACGTGCATATACCTTCTTTCTGTCCAAATAGTTTCCTCTCTGAGATTGAGGGATAACTGTCCCTACATCACCTAATGACTCTCATTATTATTTTGGGTATATTTTAATGGGGGGGGGGGTTAGCCTAACCCTCCAATTATTATGCCATGTAGGCCCAGGCAATTAAGAGGTCCTCCTGTCATCAAAGGCTTCCATTGGGGCACAAATACTTGCTTGGGAGCACAGGAGCCACAAGGTCAGGCAAATATGGTTCACTGTGGATAGACATGGCAGTGCTCATCTGCAAAAAGGTAAGGAGGTGTGTGCCAGTCCAAAGGCAGATGCATATCAGATTTGCTCATGCTGTTGAGTCTGTAGGCAATTCTCCCATGAAACTGAAAATCATGTATTTTATGTTTAAAATAAGGCTGGAGGTTTAGCAGGGGAATTGCTGGAAGAAATTTTAAATATAAACTTTAGTGCTGTGCAATCTCATTAGCATGTGTCACCTCCTAATTATGGCTAGTAATCAATACCTGCATAAGTCTGCAGATTTCATTAAAAACAAAACTAAACTTCTACCCTCTACTCATCACACCACAAGGCTGGGGAAAGCTTTGAAATATATTATTCTTTTGTATGCTCTTGGAAGCATTTCCCAAATGTAGCTATTATAGAGATACCAAGATCCTTTCACGACAAACACTTCTTGTCCCAGCTTAAGCTGTAGTGCTAGAAAGAAACTTAAAAATATGAACTTGAATCACAAAGACAGGGCTTCTGTTCTTTGTAATAAACTGGGAGAAATCGCTGTCTCAAAAGGAATATGGGATGGCATGGGAACAGTGGGTGTTAATTCTAAATCAGTATTCCCAATTAAACTGTAAATGTGTGCAGTATAGTATGGAAGAACAGATATTTCTATCATCTGCAAGCAGGACCTTGTATGCTCAGGATCAAGTATTCTTTTCCTTTCTATGAAAAAGAGGTAATGTTCCACTAGTCCATGAAAAGAAAAAAACAGTGCTCTTTCATTTTGCTTGATTGGGACATAAATAGCTGCTTGTTCACTTTTTATACATTCCAATTTCTAATGTTCACTACACTTTGTCTTTGACAAAACTACGTATTGTTGACCAGAAAGAGAGATGGGGTTGTCTCCATCTACATTATTATTCTCATAAAGAACAGATGTACAGTAGACTGCTCTGGTTTTGTTAGATGATGAGCCCCTGCTGATATTGGATAAGATTCAAATGTCCATATTAGTTTTGTCAGAAGTTTTAACTGCCTTTGATACCTGTAGGCAGTGATTGTTGATGATTTACCTCCAGTTCATTGCTGGGATTTAAATAAATTATTTTGGAGCAATTCCATACTTGGCTTGAATAGGAGATTCAGGTGGGGTTAACTAATTTCTCTCAAGGGGCATTTTCTAGTCAACTGGTAAGTAAGAACTTCAGTGACAGGCAAAAAAGTGTTCAGAATATGCCAGCAAACCTAACGTAACACCGTGCCACAAAATCTCACCTGAACTGCAATGCTTTGCATAACTCGGGGCCCAGTAAAATCAATATTCAAAATGTGACAGTATTACAGAGGCCACACCAAGGCCTGAAGCGGTATAATGCTAGATAAGATGCCACTGAAGGGCCAAATGTTTGGGGGGAGGGGTGTTTTCATGTTTCACGTTTCGGTCTTTAAAATTATTATTTAAAATATTACATTAAGTCTACCAGAGGCTTAGCAACTTCTTCAAAGCTCTATTTTTAAAAAGATAAAGAACAGCAAAGCTGTAAAACCAAAATTTTGCTAGCACAATCCTGAGGGGCTTGAGGGAGAGCACAATACTAGGGCTACAGAAGCCATATGCTGCCCCCTGCCTGCTCCCTCCCACTTCATAAATATGGATAGCTATTATAAAAAATCTGAATCCTCAAGCTTTCCAGGGTGATTGCCAAAGTTGGACTTTTGAGAAAATATTCTGAGTAAAGTGACTGCTGCAGGGCGAATTTACCCATTCACAAAAAGCTGCCACAATCCAATTACAACGAACAGGTTTACTGGACTGCTATCCATCATCTGGCCTGGCTCCCTCTTCTCCAAAATACTCCCTCTTATGTACTTTTTCACTTTTCTAGGCAGTTGGACACAGTTTCAAAAAATAAGGGGCGGAAGTGCAGACATTCACAATTTTTATTTTCTATGAAAACTCATGGGGCCCATTTGAGGCCCAACGAACATGGTACTGAAGTTTGGCACCTTGCTTTGCAGAATGCCAGCTTTCCATTTCGAAAAATGGGACTAATTGCTTATGAACTGGAAAAGTGAGATGGGACAAGAAATCCTTACTTATCGCCCAAATCCAAAGACATGGTTTCAAACTGTGATCAGGACTCAGTTTTTGATTTCCTAAAGGAATTCCAGCCTATTAGAGTTCACCTTTGAGGAAACTTCCTTCCTTCCTTCCACTGAAGGACAGCTTGTTCTTCATTACTATCTTTTCTCTCCCTTATGTTGCCCCAGGAAGGGCCACAGCTCATCGGTTAAAGACCTGTTTTTGCACAAAGAAAATCCAGGTCAAATCCGCAGCCTCTGCACCTAAGACTGGAAAAATGTCCTCTAACCACCTGGAACATTATTCCCAGTGATGATAATACTGGATTAGATGAAGGAATGGACTAATTCAGTAAAGGAACATCAGTTTGTGTGGAGTAATTAAGAAGCCTAACAGGCCTGGCCAATGACCCACATGAACTGCTAAGATTCTCTGGCAGATGAGCCTGATAAAAGTTTTTCTGACAACAGAAAATATGAAAATCTTCAGACAAAGATACAGAAACCCAACAACACGTCAACCAATTTTTTTTTAAATATGCTCCTGTTTTGACTTCTGTAGATGGTCAAATCTCAACAACAGGGGGTCAGATTTTCCACAAAGGACTTTGTTTTATTCAGGTCCATCCATCAAGCATTTCTTAGGTAAAATATTGGAAGAATTCATATTAACCAATGAATTTTTAAAAGGAGATATATCATATTCATATTAAAGATCATGATACGACATCTTAGCATTTTAGATCACAGTGTAGCTATCAAATTCCCAACATACTTCTGAGGAGTGGCATAGTTAGTGTAATGAAATATGCTTGATTACAAAATTGATTTCTTTTAATATTAGGCCTTAGTTTTGCAGGGTTTGGGGGACATCTGGGGAGGATTCTTTTTATGTTAACCAAGAATACTGTAAAAAAGTGTGGCAAATGACCAAATGGGTAGGAGGTACAAATAATTAAAGCAATTGGCTGAAACAGTGATGGGAAGGGTATTAGCCCTTCCCTCTTCATGTTGCTGAAGATGCATATCTGCAACAAAGAACCTCCTCTATCCACAGAGGCACCAAGAAGATCTAGATTCAAGTCCCATTTGGCCACAGAGCTCACAGGGGGAATTTGGACTCAGCGGGTAAGACGCCAGGCTTGTTGATCGGAAGATCGCAAGTTCGGAGGTTCGAATCCCTAGCCCCGCGTGACGGAGTGAGCTCCCGCACTAGCCCCAGCTCTTGCCAACCTAGCAATTCGAAAGCATGCAAATGCAAGTAGATGAATAGGTACCACTTCGGTGGGTAGGTAACAGCATTCCGCGCGTGTCATGCGGCCACATGACCGTGGAAGCGTCTTCAGACAACGCTGGCTCTTTGGCTAACAAACGGAGATGAGCACCGGCCCCTAGAGTCGGACACGACTGCACAAATGTGCGAGGGGTACCTTTACCTTTACCTTCACAAGGGGGACAACTGCAGGAATAAAATTAGAGGAGACTCCTCTATAATCTGCCAGAGAAAAGACCAGATGTAAATGCAACGAAATAGTTTAAAAAACCAGGATACTCAGAGCAGAATTATATAGGCTCTCTGCTGTAGATTTACCCCTTACAATAAGAGTGAACAGACAATAGCATGCTGACTGAAGAGAGTGAAAGTCCTAAACACACTTACCTAGAACTAAAAGCCACTTAGACTTACTACAAAATAAGCCCGCATGGGTTTCTTCTTGCTTGCAGCCTAGCACAAAGGCCTCTATTGACCTGTTTCCTTTTAACAAATAGCAGGAAAAACAACAACCACTCAATACCCCAAAGATCTCTTCTTCCAGGCCAGCTTTACATGGAACAAGATGGACTAAAAGATCCAGCATAGCAACAGTTTGTACACATAATCTGAGAAGAAGGGCCACAGAACTCTATGGAGCTTACTGTAAAGTAAGCCTGTTATGTTTGGGTTTCTTGAACTAAGGTTTCTGCAGTCTTTTCCCCCTGTATAAATGTTTGTGTGTCTGTGAATGCCAGAAACTGGTTTGTGTCTGTGCATATGCAGATGGAGGATTAATTTTACAAAAGTAGAGCGCTGATTTAACAAGCAGTTAACATTAAGCAATAACATTTAGTTCAATTAATATATATTTTTATCTTGGCCCTGCCCTTTTATTAGAGTGTGAACTCACTTTATCAAATTTCCAGACCACTCTCTCAAAAGAACAATGACCAATGTAGAATATTAAAACATTGCGCATAAAACATCCAACCCCTTCATAATTAGCACTATCCCTCTCAAAGAAACACCTCACTACCACATCTAACATAAAAATAAACATCAAAACATAACCAACAGCAGCTGCCCAGCTACCATCAGCCGTAAAAGTCAAACAGTTACCTCAGTGCCTTCCTGAATGCCAAGAGCAAAGGGGACAAGCATACCACTAGGATTAGGGGTCTTCCACAATGTTGGAGCAACTACAGAGAAGGCTTACCTTATGGCCTGCTCACCTCTCACTTTAACTAGGTCCTCTCTAGATGATCTCACAGGGCAGGCAGGATCATCTTGGATAAGGCAGTCTGTAAGGTAACTGAATGTCTCGCCTTATAGGGCTTATAGGTAATAGCCATATAGGACTGAATAGGTAATAACAACAGAACTTTCATGAATGGGTAGCACACAAATAGACAAATAATCTGCCAGTAGTCTGGCCGCTGCTTGTCTTCAAAGGTGGCCCCATGTAGAGCAGGTCTTAGTGCTCCAGGCATGTAGTGATAAGATTGTTATTGTTAATAGGGTTCCTATTGCCAAGGTTTCCTGGGTGCCCAGATTATCTCAGGTAATCTCAGCTCTGACTCACTAGGCTGTGCAGCCAGGTATGATCTGGAGGCCATGAAATTCTAAGCAAACCCGGAACCTACCATCAAGGGATGGGGATTGAACTTTCACAGCATGAAAAACTTGGAGGACTCTAATACCAGCCGTCCAGAAGGGCTGCTGCCAGGCAGCAGGGTGGATAATATACCAACGGTAGGTGAAGCTTCTCCTTGTTGTGCAGTCTCATGCTGAGGCACTCACTTCTGGTTACCTCTAAAGCAGAGGTACTACTCACAGCTAAGGTCTCACAAATGAGCATGGGAACTGCTTCTCTCTGGCTCTGCTGTAGTTGTTGCTGCAGGACCTGAAACACAGGAGGCCAGATCTCCAACTGGGTTGCATCCCTATAACTGCCCAACTAGGTATGCATGTATATTCACAACCAAATTGCAAAGGGAAGCAATTTACTTCCCATACAAACCTGGCATTTACTCAGAGCAGCCTGAGTCAAAGGCACCAAAGCGTTCGGCCATCTGGGCCCAAGTTAAGGATTACTAGGTTATAAAATTGCATCTTTTTCTGCCTAATCTTCCTTTGGGGGATGGGAGGGGGATTGTCTTAAATTCAAGGTCATCCTCCTTTTGGATAAATATGGTAGGTACTACCCTCCATAAAACACCACTGTTGTTAATATTGAATATATCGAAGTCAATGCAACGCTTAAATTTATAAGCAGGGTTTCATTCTCTCTCTCTGTACACTAAACATAATTCAGGCTTATGAAACTTTATTATCATGTCAAAGAACTAGAGTCAGTATTCATTGATTTTTTTAAGAATTCTAAAGTGATAGATCAATATGTTTATATGAAAATATAACCCTTTATTTTTTTTAATGCTCTCAATATATATATACATACTTGGATATTTGCATTCCATTAGACTGGACAAATCCAGACTCAAAATTGGCACAAAACTTGAAGTTCACTCGAGGGACCTTGGGCCTTTTTCCATATTTCACAGTAAGCTATTTTGCATAACTGATAAAAAATATGGAATAATTTCTAATTCCTTGTATGCTTACAAGGGATGGGGATGGGGCCCACAAAAACAATAATGATAAATCAAAGCTACTATAAAAGGTCATCAAATGAATTTTCATATTAGGATATTGTAAGAGAATATCCTAATATTCTATATTTTCTTTTCAGAACAGTCTGAGTTTCTATTTATACTACTACTTAAGATGTGGTTCTTAGAAACTACAATTAGCCAAAAGCAAACAAATCCTCTTATGACAACATGAGAATATCCAGCCATTGTTTAAAATGTAACAACTGATGGTTGTTCATAGGCTTCTCCAATCTGTTTTATTCTACATATATTGGGATTATGAATCCCAATATTTGGTGGATTGTAGTTGCAATATGTCTGGAAGTTAAGATTGGGGGAGTTTAATTTATTAGGTTGGGTTGTGTCCATATACCCTCCTTACCTCCCTCACACATGTTCTCATTGTATAAAGTTCTTAGCCAGTTAAAATACAGTTTCTTAATTTGGAAACCACAGAAACCCACGGGTTTAAGAAATTCTACCAAAGCCAATTGAGTAAAAGAGGAGGGAAAAAGGGGAGAAGGGCATGTGTATACCTGGCTATACCAAAAATCATAGTTGTTGAACCAATATCTTCCTGTCTCAATCCAGCTAGTGATGAAGATAGCTTTGCAGATGATATAAAAAAATACCTGTATGGCTAAGGCTAGTTCATGGGGAAAGTAGTATCACATGCTTAGGAAAAAATGGGAAGATGTGGAGAATGTTCCTGTATCAGTGGGAATTAGATTTTTTGCAGATAATTATATATAGTATGAAAAGAGAGCAGTATGAATAGAGTTACACAAGAGCAAGATGAGTTCTAGAGGCAGCATTCTCCATACTGAAATGACATGTGACAGGAAGAAAAGAGAGAAAGCATGGAATATAAGAGTGGCAGCATTTGTAAGCACTTGAGTATGGACAATGGATAAACAGAAATTACTCTTTTGTTACTCTAAATTACTCTTAAGTTTCTAAAGGTGCTAACATGGAGACAATTATATCTGTAAAACTGAACTAAATATATGGAAAGGAATGGTGTTGGGTAGAAAGCTTATGAGCATTTTCACCATGCTGCTTTATTTATAAAATCATTTTCAATCCAGGTATGTGAAAAAAACATGGTGAAGAGAAACAGCAGGACACACAGAAGATGAAAAGGAAAGGAGTATGGGGCACATTTACTTTATTACAAAAATCTCAATCCAAACACATTTTGATGTAAGCCTCTGTTCTTCAAGAGAATAGTTACGGTAGACATCACATTCAAACATATAGTTACAGTCTGAGTATAACAATTTGGGGGGGGGAAATGGAGAACAGAAACAGATTTTGCTCTCAAAGCTACTGTTGCAAATGCAATGCTACCTTTCAATGTATCTTAGCATTTTTGCACTTGCCACCCTAACATTTGTTTTGAAAGAGAAATACTTGGGGACTGAATTGATTGCTACCTTTCAACATAAAATTATGTGTTTTTAAAAGGTATTTCTGCATCTTTTGAATTGAAAAAATGAGTAATTTGATAACTTGTATATCAGCAAGTAATATTTCCTTGTTTCTTGCAATAAAAACATCTCTTAGCCACATTTCCATAACTTTCACTGAATACATTTTATATACAAACAATATTACTCAACTTGGAGAAGCATTTGAGCTGTACTATGTTTCAGTAAGTAGCTCAATAATGATAAACTAGAATTTTGATTTATTTTAATGTATTCAGCTTTGCAAAATTGTGTCTATGCCTCAATGAAAAATAAACCGATTTTACACATAAATCCTTTTGTTTAGTTTTATAATGCTGCGTTTCCAGAAAATAGTATTAGAGACATTAATTGAAAACGATAAACAGGTTTAATTCCCCATTTTGTATTTTAAAAAAATAATATATTCATACAGAATTTTGCATGAGGCAACAGAGTTTCTAAAAAAGACAGAGCAGGATATTTTTTCCTGACCACCTATTGGAAATTGTTATTTATTTATGAAATACAGTAAAAAAGCTTAAAATGCGGGGTGGGGCGGGGTAGAAGAGCACATTTTCACAGCTTTGCTCTTGGCTCCAAAGGATATCCTAGCTTCTAGCAATTTGGGGGCAGGTAAGGGGGAAGGTAGTTTGCTACTCACTGGAAATGGTATGTCTTGGCTGTGACTAACACACTGCCTGCCACATGGTGTCTGCATGCTTGTGTTTCTCCTTCTTCCATGCCACAGTGAGCACAAGAATTATTGTCTGACTCCAACTACAGACTAGGAGGCAAACCAATAATTTCTTTCTATATAGTGACATCATGAAGCCAAAACAAAGTGAGCAAACAGAAAAAGGGGTAGAAACAGTTTTTGAACACAAGGGGAGAGGGGCTTCTCATGCACAAACACCGACCAATGGAGGATCAAATGAACCTTCATGGAGACAGGCAATTGCAAATAAAAGGACCTCGGATTTATTTCTGGGTAAGCAAAAAAGGTCCATAAACACGGAGTCCAGGTTTTTAGATGGGCCTTCCAAACCTTGTGTCCTGGTTCAGCCTCTGCCCCAGGACTTCAGTGAGGAGTCAGAAGACGAGCTGCCCCTGGTGAACCCCCAGGGGACTGAACCAGACGAGGTCCCAGACACAGGCACGGTCCCAGACGAAGACCCAGCACCACAGGGCAGTGGGGAGTTGGCAATACCCGAGGCTACAGGGGAGCAAGCTGGGGATGGTGGTTTGTCCCTACCCTCTAGCCAGCAGCCAATAACCGAGGCTACAGGGGAGCAAGCCGGGGATGGTGGTTTGTCCCCACCCTCTAGCCAGCAGCCAGCTGGATCCCATCAGACTCCCAGCTCATCTGAATCACCCAAAGGGCAGAGACGGAGGCGTGTGCGCCTCGCCTTAAAGGACAGAAGGAGAAGTGCCCGGTTAGCTGCAAGAGATTTACGCAGAGGAGAAGTGGAGTCTTTGCAGGACCCAGATGACAGCTCCTAAACTCCTAATAAATAACCAGCAGAGCGGTGAGTGGATTGTGGGAGCAACGTAGCATATTGGCTTCGCGACCACTCTGGCAACCTGGCTTGATTTCTGATTTCCTGACTCGGTTTGGACTACTGTTACTCTGACTTCTGGACTCCTTGACTTGGCTTTGACTTCTCGCTGACCTACTTGTTACCACCCCTGACCTGGCTTTGGAATATCGGTTGTCTTCTGGATTAACTCTGACTTCGGCAAACGAACTCTGGACTTCTCTCTCAGCTTTTCCCTACAGCATAACTTCTGGCTGTTGGTGAGTGAATTCCTGCCTGCAGCTCACAAGCAGAGACTCTGTGTAACTTGATACTCGAGGCTAGCCAGCACACCTTGGATGTAAATTGAGATCAGCAATCCAAGATGACAGGATTTGACTAAGGCCCTGTACCTAAAAATGCAGTCTAGAAAAGCTTGGCAGCCTCTTGAGCTTGCAAGGAACATAATGAGCCCACTTGACAAATAAGCACCATCGCAAAAATGGTTGTGTAACTCCAAAAAGAGGGAAGATCAGTAATAAAATCGACTGAAGCAGACTCTCAAGATCCCCATGATGAAGAGAGGGGTTGCAGTAAACTGTCCAGCCTTCCAGGAACAATCTTGACCTGGTGACAAACGCGACAGGAGAAAATATAGTCCTTGACATCTGCTGCTACCCTGACACCAGAATTCTCTGAACATCTTTAAATACTCTCCCACATCCAGCAGTTCTATTCTCATGGAAGAGTTACAATAGCTCTTCCGTTGAAGCAGGGTTTCCCAAACTGTGAGGTGTACCTCCCTTGGAGAGGTACGGACAGAGTCCAGGGGAGGTGTGAAGATTTTTATTTTTTATGTCTTTATTAAAAATCAAATTTCACTGTATTTTTTTAATTGTTCATTTGTGTTCATTTTGGTGTTTGGATTTTTAGGGAAGGTGTGTACGTTAAGATTACACTAAAGGGAGGTGTGATGGCAAAACGTTTAGGAAACCCTACCTTAAAGGAAAGGGAATGTTTATTTATTTATTTAGCAAATTTATATAGCTGCCCATCTCACCAAAAGCAACTCTGGGCAGCATACAACAATCGTATAAAATGGACCTTGTAAAGTAACTGCTCATCTCTCATAAAGAAAGATGAAGAATCAGACTACGAGTCTCCCTAGAAGTCAGTCATCCAAGTCCTGATTTATGAATGAAGCTCTTGTTGCATTCTAAACAGATCTACTGTCTGCCTCCCTGCCCCCAACCTTTCTGGAAGGTCTGTTCTCTGGGGTGGGACAAAGTTGCTTGGCTTCAGAACTGTGGTAGAGAGAGATACACATGGAAGAGTATATTCAGTTTTATGTGATAGTGCATCTGTGAGTCAGGAATATAAATAATATAAAAACTGAATGGGAGAAAAATTGTGTCTACCTGATCTGACAAGGTGTGAGGGAATTTGCCCTGTGCAGGTGTGCCAAGTTCGATCTATGTGTACTTGCACTGGATGGATTACTCCTTCTAAGAAATGCCTCCACTGCTGGAATGCTACTTTTATCGCAAGCAACTCTATTGAAAATGCCGTTGTTTCTTTCACCTGGGAGAAGCAATCTGGAATAAAATGCACATAGCAGGAGATCGTCCCCATCCAATACTTACTTACTTATT
Organism: Charina bottae; assembly: GCA_023362775.1. Taxonomy (NCBI): domain Eukaryota; kingdom Metazoa; phylum Chordata; class Lepidosauria; order Squamata; family Charinaidae; genus Charina; species Charina bottae. The sequence goes on along the minus strand of JALMGJ010000003.1, from coordinate 175,028,724 downwards.
TTTATTTTCTATCCCTTTATTATTTTTATAAATACTTGGAGAAGATCTCCCAAAGCTGAATTGGAAGGATCTATTTGCACAACAAAGGGGTGAGAGAAGTTTGGATGAATAGGGGTTGGGAAAAGAAAAGGATTTTTAAACCCTGAAATACTACTTGCTTTTCAGTAAACCATTTCAACTTACATATTTTCTTTAGAAGTTGAGACACTGGTCTCGTGTACTGTGCAAAATTAGGGATGAACTTTTCTACAAAAATTTGCAAAACCTACAAAATGCTGGATATCCTTCACTCTTCTAAGTACCTACCATTAGAGTGCACTTTTACAGGATCCATTTGTATTTCATCTGTAGAGATCAGGTAACCCAAATAATCCAATTGGGAGGACAAAGATGCATTTTTCCAACTTAGGAAAAAACTTATTTGTGGAGTTGCCCTAAGAAACCTCTAATGTGAGTCTCGTGCGTAGATAAAACTGAAAAAATCAGTAGAGGTAGTCCTCATTTAGCGATGACAATTGGCATGGCTCTGTCGTTAAGCAAAGCGGTTGCTAAGTGAAAATCACATGACTGCAACTGTGCTTACAATTTTACTTCAGCTTTCCTTTGCTTTACAGCGTCATAAGGATATGACTCCAAACAGCCGGATGAGCCCAAACAGCAGGGAAGGTTTCTGGGACTTGACTCACAAGGAATCTGGGTAAAAGGGCAAATCTTATAGCCCTTTTTCCCTACTCCCCTGCCCTTTGGAATGCTTACCCCAGTGCTGGGATAATTAGCAAAAAGAGAATTGATGTATTTACATTCATTCATTACAACAGAGTAAGCAGGCACACTTATTTATGTCCCCATTGAAAGAAATGCGCTGGCACCGGCTGTCTGCCTAGTGCAATTGCTGCTGAAGCAAACAAAAGCCTTGTGTGAAACTCATTAGCATCTTGTCAATTTCAGGCAGCTCCTGGGAGCCGGATAATTAAGGTCACAAGCTGAGCTTGTTAACTTGCAGTTAGCACACCTTGCCCTGGGGAGAAAGGTAGCTCAGGAAGAGGCAATCTTGCTGCTCTGGGGGTGGTGGTGGAGAAAAACGGGTCAGGCACAGGTCATGTACTGACTATAATGGCAAACGTGGCTGAGAGAAAGATGCTGCGAAGGTTGTAAATGCGGGCATTGGTCGCAGTTACTTTTTCATCACTGTTGTAACTGTTGTTGGTCGCTATCTGAGGCAGTCACTAAATGAGGACTATCTGTATGTCATTCAAGTATACAGTACCATTCATTTCATTCAAGAATGAGAAGACCTTTCTACAATTAACCAATCCAAAGGGCATCACTGCATGTACAAATTTGCCATACCTGGGATCAAAGGCAATTAAGTATTCATGACTCTCATTCTAATCAAATTATATATGTCTTACAAGTCCAATTTGTGAAAATGCATGCCTTCTGAAGGTGGTCCAGTAGGTCTGAAATAAGAGGCAGTGTGATGGAATGTCTCCCTGAGGAGGAGGGTGATGTGATGGATCTCAGAGCAGAAGGAGGGGGCACATTCCATCAGGGAGATAAGCGTTCTCAGAGCATTGAAAGCCTAAACAGGCTGAAGAAGAAAGTTAGGCTGGCCCCGCCCTAGAGTCCCAGGAGTATTTTTCCCCTTAGAACAGTTAGGGTACCTTTAGTCTGGCAAGATTCTGTATCTGGTAGGAACAATAAAGTAAACTAGAGCTACAACTCCAGCTCAGTGTGGTCTTTCGCCAGTTTTTCCTGACAGGCAGTGGATAACAATCCTTAATGGTAACACCCACAGTTCCCAAATGGGGCACCACAGCAAATTCACAGGATTGCCACAGGATATTTTAAATTTTTGAGGGAAAACACAGCAATACTCAACATCTGTTGGGCACCATGTAAATTACTAGGGGCACTGACACCAATTATTACTATGATCATTTGTCAGTTGCAGAGATGTTGTACATTGCAAAACAGGACCAGCTCAAAGCGCTTTCCTGTCAAATCGTTTCCACAAGCAAACGCTTCTCTAATAACTGTGTGGCTAATTTAAATGGATATTGTCTATGAAATTGACAGTGGTACCTAAGTCTACAAGAACTGAAAGTTGTATTTCAAATCCATGGTTGAACAAAGTATCAGGGATAATAAAATGCACTGCCTGTTGTTGACTGCCTGAGCTCTTCTTAATTGTCTGAGGGCCCCCCTGACAAGTTTCCCAAAGGCAAGGCTTTGGAGCAATTTTGGCAATTGCTTGCTACATGTACTGCAGTTCCACAGGAATGACACTCTGCAGCTGACTCAGAGGTCTGTACTTCAGCAGTGCAAGTCTTGGCTAGTGTCCTGGGGCTCCACAGCAGAAACATAAACTGAGATCTCTTCTTCTCTGTTTCTCTGCTGCAGACAAGGATCTTTTTACTGTTCCTATTTGAATGGACTGTCCAGTGCTGGTGTTGGAGGAGGCCACAAGGAGGGGGGGGGAGAGAGGTAGTAAAACTTCCACCCTTTACTATTTCCTTTCTACCTCAATTCCTTCAATTGCCCATTGATTATCACACAACGCTAAAACAGCCCTTCCAAATTTTCTGGTGTGCCTTGTCTCACTAACTTATCTCTCGGTTCATCAGCAACTCCTTCTTGAAACTTGTCTATCAGAGCAAAATCATTCCACCCAATGTCTCTGGCATATAATTGAAAATTTGATATGTATTCACAAACACTTGTGGTTGCCTTGTTTCAGCTTGCTAATCTCTCCATTTGCCAGTGCTCTCCTAACCAAATCCTCAAATGCAGCTCTCTTTTCATAAAGTTCTGATAATTATCCAGTAATGTATCGTTGCCCTCAATGAGGGGCACAGCTCATTTGGCTGCCTCTTCTTTTGGCAGACTTAGAACAAAAATCATTCTGGGGCAAACTGTACGAAATTCTGCCGGCCAACCCACCCGATAATTTACACTGAGTCATGAAAGTCCGAAATTGATCGTGGACTACTTCAAACTTCTCCAGAAAACTCCAATGAGAGTTAAGTAATATTGGTTCGGCTGCAGGCTGCTTAGCTGTTCCTGGCTGAGGCTATGCCCTGTCCCAACTGCTGTGTTAGTTGCACCATGTGCACGACATTGTTTGTTATTTGTATATCCACTTGCGATTACTGTTGTAACAATGCTTCCACAAGTTGTTCTAGGGACAATGGGGTGCCCTGAGTATCTGATGCCATCTCCACAATCAAAGGCAAAGTTTGATGCCTCTCTGATTAGAGAGCGCTGAGGTTGTCAAATTTAATGTCAGCTTTCGAGGTAGGCCAGGTCAGGGACAGATACCACAAAGACTATTGGAATTCTACTTTATTGTTGTAGGATATAAAAACAGAACCTTACAAGCCTGCCATAGCATATTTATTTATTAATTAAATTTATATTACCGCCCATCTCCCCCATCGGGGACCCTGGGCGGTTCACAATAAAACATAGTTAAAACATAAATATAAAGTTACAATATAATAAATAATATAAAATCCAAGTATAAAAGATGTTAAAAATGGTAATACTGGGAGGCTTCATGTAGTTTCCCTCTATCCTCTTTTATACCATGCAGAATCAAGGTATTTTGAATCCCTTATGCTGAGTTCTTTCTCAGGGCTGAGATTTTATTTACAATTTTATCTGTTTAGAGCAGGGGTCCCCAACCTGTGGGCCATGGCCTGTTAGGAAGTGGGCCGCATGGCAGGCGAGTGGTGGTGGTCCACGCGATTGGCTCCTGCTTGCAAACCCCGCTCCCCCATCCACACAATTGGCTCCTGCCTGCAAACCCCGCTCCCCGGTCCGCGCGATTGGCTCCCGCCTGCAAATCCCGCCCTCCACCCGGTCCGTGGAAAAATTGTCTTCCACGACCGGTCCCTGGTGCCAGAAAGGTTGGGTACCCCTGGTTTAGAGTGTTCACATTCCTTCAATATCTCTGCCTGCCTCTACAATGCTAAAACCAAAACTCCCAGGAAACCCAGACAGCATGACCAGTGGCTGTACTGACTAGGAATACTGGTAGTAGTAAATCCAGATTTGTTCAAGATTAAGAGTTGCTTACAAACAAGTGAATAGCAAACTATTTCAAGTGTCTTATGTATTTTGTGTGCATCATTCCTATAGATCAAAACTGAAGGAATGTGCATTCCCATCATCCTTAACCCAACTCTTCCGAATCAGCATATTTGTTTTCCTTTACATTGTTTTTTTCCTATGGTTGCTTATTCAATTACCATAAACTAATTCAATAAAATATTAATTAAAACTAGAGGAAAATACTTGAATGCAATTGATGAGAATAAGATTGGAAAAGTAAGGTATTTGGTGGGAAATAACTAGAGAAATAATAGACAGTGAAACAGAGAGAAAAACATTTTAGGGTCTGAGAAAAATGATCATGGTCTGGGTGATAAAATTAGCGAAGAGGTAATGAATGAAAGACGTGTTTGAAAGTATTGTGACCTATTTCAAAAGCTGAAACTGTTGTCACACAGACATAACTATTGGAAGCAGTTGTAAAGTTTCATTAAGTAAAGCTCTCTTTCATTTTATTGTTTCCACACGAACAGACTGTTGGAAAGAAATCAGGCAAACAGGCTCGGGACCTTACCCATTTATCTGTCAGCAAGAAAAACTGAATAGAATGTGAGTGAATTTGCTTTAGGGGGAGAAGCCAGCAAAAAAATGACTGAGTTTGAAAATGGGCTGGATCCAGCTGGGGGATGTAGAGAAAAAAATCCAGAAAAATATCCCTCCAGGCTTCTCTACAGGAGAGGAAGCTGGTCAGCTGCTTGGAATGTTGCTGACTACTGCGTTCTAAGCCCTCCTCTTTCCTGATCCAGAGCAGAGCTATTATTAAGGGCTGGAAAGAATTTCAGAAGCCACGGTCTTCATGGTTTCCCTTTTGAAGGTAAAGGGAAGTCTATATTTGCACTGTGGTGGTTTGGGAAACAGAAAAGTACATTTGTGGCTTCAGATATATAGAGGAATCAGCAAATGAAGGGCTCACTACTGTAGTCTAGTAACCTGGATATAATTCATGTAAACTTGAGTATTGCTTATTTATTAGTTTTATATCCTTATTTTTAGAAGTCCAAGGGTGATATCTAAAACACTCTTTAACTTATACAGCCAGTACAACCACAAGCAAAACACAGTATGGTATAATGTGATTCCACTTAATAGAGAAAAACTTTCAAATGACAACCTTTTATTGTGTAACAACATTTTGTTCTTCAATATTTCTAGAAGAGAATGGTTAAAACGTTAGATTAATTAAGATTAAAGGAAGACCAGTGTTGGTCAAATAAATCTAACATAGGAAAGACTTAATACAATGATGACATACCAAATATATTGATAAAAAATACACTAAACCTGTTACTAAAAGCTATACATACATACATACATATGTACGTACGTACGTACATATCAAAATTTTATTAATTTATGATCCAAGGCCAAAACAACAAACATCAAAACATATACAACAATTAAAATAAAATAAAATAAAAGTAAGTGATGCGGTCACCGCCTTATCTCAGTGCCTGGGGGCTGTGAGGGTCTGGATGGGGAACAGGCGGCTTCAACTGAACCTTGGTAAGACGGAGTGGCCGTGGATTGATGGCCCCTCGGTATCCAGGAAGTTGTCATCTTTGGTTCTGGATGGGGTAGCACTGCCCCATTCGGAACCAGTGCGGAACCTGGGGGTCTTCCTGGACTCATGACTCCTGCTCGAAGAGCAGGTGGCAGTCGTGGCCAGAAGGGCCTTCGCGCAACTTCGGGTTGTGCGCCAGCTACGCCCATTCCTGGATCGAGATGCCCTCCGAACAGTCACTCATGCCCTTGTCATCTCCTATATAGACTATTGCAACGCACTCTACATGGGGCTACCCTTGAAGAGTATCCGGAAGCTTCAGCTGGTCCAGAATGCAGCCGTGCGGACAGTTATTGGTGCCGTAAAATCGGCACACGTGACACCACTGCTGCACGAGCTGCATTGGGTACCAGTTTGCTTCCGGGTCCAATTCAAGGCGTTGGTTATCACCTTTAAAGCCCTACATGGCATGGGACCAGGTTACCTGAGGGACCGTCTCACCCCCATAACATCGACCCGCCCCACCCGGTCATGGAGAGAGGGCATGCTACGGACCACATCGACAAAGGAATTCCATCTAGCGGGGTCCAGGAGGCGAGCCTTCTCTGCAGTGGCTTTATATTGGCTTGACTGTAATTTTATGTTTATATGTTTTTAACTATTGATTTCATTGTAAATCACCCAGAGTCCCCCATTTGGGGGAGATGGGCAGTGATATAAATTTAAATAACAAATGAATAAACAAACAAATAAATAAATAAAATACATTTATAAAAATTACATGAAAGAACCAAACAATCAAAACTACAAGGAAGGAACTCGTTGATTCCTATAAGCCAAAGCTATAGATAAAAATGTTGCTACCACTCTTGATACATCTAAAAACTGATCACTTAAAAAGAAAGTAGTTATTTTGTCATAAGGGAGATTTAAATTTCTAATAACTGGAGTTATGAGTTCTGATCACCATTGCGTATAAAGTTGACACTTGAGACACATATTCAACCTCTGTATTTTAACATATACAAATATGATTTTCATATGGGAGGTTGAAATATTTTATTTATTTTTTTATCAAATTTTTATCACCACCCATCTCCCTCCGCAGGAGGAACTCTGGGCGGTTTACAACAAAATGATCCATTAAAACACAAGCATAAAATAGAAGCACAATATATAAAATATAAAATATAATACAATTATAAAATAAGGGTAAAATAAGGGTAAAATCCAAGTGGCAAGATCTAAATCAGTCTATGGGTGTGAGGAGCACTCTAAGGCACTAGCCATCCCCAAGAGTAACTATTCCCCTCCCGGCCCCAAGCAAGTTGGCAGGTCCTCAGAATATCTAAAACTACTTTTATTGAGATTGTTTACTCCTCATCACCCTAGTAATGGACCTTGCATCTCTCTGCCAAGGTCATTTTCCTTACTCTCTACTACAGAACAGTTCTAGTTGCATTAAAGCATTAGATGTCAAGTAAGGGTGTGTGCTATACTTTTTAGATATTTAGATTGTATAGAGTATTGTATAGAGTATAAGAAGATTTTGATCTTCTTATAGACATATACCTGAATTCCATAAAGCAAAATGCCTATAACTTCAGCCTTGAATAGCTTAATGGCAGCTTGGACAAAATTATTCCCACGCCAGCTTATAAATTTAGGAATTGCTAGAGACACTTTTAGGACCCTTATAAATCATTCCCTTGCTTGCCCCAAAAGGTAGAAGATTGAAAATGGATATGTAAATGTTTGAAAGACATTTAAAAAACAAGATCTGCTTGATAGTTCTCCATTTATCATCCATCTAGCCAAAGTGTTGAAGTGATTTCTTGAAACTACCAGGACTTTTGTTTTTTAGTGGTGTATTTCAAGGTGTTCTCTATCACAATAGGCCAATAATGCTCCAAGACAACTCAACTTTTGAAACAGAGAATGGCTGCATCAACTGCGTATACAAGAATAGACATCACTATTGGCAGGAGATGGAAGAGGAAAGTCTGGATTGGCAAAACCTCAACAATGTCATTAAATATAGAGGTTAAACAGCAAGGGGTAAGTATGTACCTTTGCTTGACTCCTTCACAAGTAGGACTAGGCTCCATTAGGTCCCCACTGCTATTGCCATTAACCTGTGTGATAGTACCTCAGTGTAATTGCATAATAGTATACATTTTGAGAGCATGCAAACTCTGAATTGTCACAGCTATACTTTCTCTAAAAGTGCTGTACTACACATACAAGATACAAAGAAAAATAGAAGCTCCTATTTTGCCATTATTACTAAAAATAACACAAATATATTTGTCCAATTAGAAGAGCATGGGGTACAATACAATCCTCTGTGGTAAAACATCCTTTCATAGAAGACTTTCACTTTATTCCCTGATCTATATCTGTATGGATGGGGAACTGAGAGGCATGACTTTGTTTCTCATTCTCTTAGATGACTGCTCATACATACAAACAAAATAAAGGTAGATCTCTCCTGCATTTGTAGGCAATTTCCACATACCAGACTGCCCATGTGGATCTATTCATAGAGTTAAGAGAGATGGGAAGGACCTTAGAGGTCATCGAGTTCAATCCCGATTGGTGCTAAGAAATTACAATTTCCACTTTCCCTTCTTTTTAGCAAAGTTGTAGTCCAGCAACTAAAGAGCAAAAATTTCACACATCTGCCCTAGTGTGATCCCCATAGAATGTCTTATGACAATCAGAATATATGATTGATTGATTGATTGTCAGACGAAAGACAGTCAGACAGGGTGTGTGTGTGTGTGTGTGTGTGTACATTCATATTCTGATATCCCAATTCTGAGCAGAAAAAGGGCGAGGACAGCAAGTATGTCTTGCTGTCCCTCTGGTGGGAGGAGATGGGAGGTGACAAATCTAATAAATAAATGTGTTGCAAGCAGGTTTCCTTCAGTTCCCCAGGGATTAGCCAGATGGAAGCATACAAACAACTTAAGCATTAGTAGAGGCAAGTTCAATTTTGATGAAGCTTTTTGCTTTCCCAGGCTATCTTGTAAAACATTTATATTTTGCACATGCTCACACACAAACACAAACACGCCCACACCCGCAAACTTTTCTGCTCCATTTGTCCACTCCTTGAGTACTTTTGAGAGGCCTCCCAGGCTGGGATTGCCCCATCGATGCAGCCCAATTACCCACAATCCTTTGCTTGGGCAAACAAAACTTCTATTTTCTCTTAATTCCTTTAGCATTTTAAAGAATTTTGCCATAATTAAGTAGCAATATAAAACCTCGCGGTTGGTTAATCTGACATTGTAGACATTATGTTAGCACTCATATGTGCGCCAAATGATTTTCTTTCGAAAACTTCTCTTTTTAAAAAAGTGGCTATTCATGGTAATGTCAGAGTGGATGCAGAGATGACAAGCCAGAAAGGCAAAACGAAGTGCAGAGTTAGTTTCTCATCCCAGATGGCAATGATGGGGCTTGTTTACAAGAACTCCAAATGAAGAGCAACACAGAACATATGAACAAATTCCCTTTCAGACAGTATAAAGACGATGCATGAGTGGTTTGCATGCAGCCAGCATGGTTTGTTTGACATGCCTAAAGCCAATAAAAGGGTGATGCAGTCAAAATCTTTATACATAGCACCAGCTTGAAAGAATGATTATCACATTTTTTTCTAAGAAAGAATAGTATAATTTGTCGTTTATAAAAGTGGTGCCCCAAGAGAAACACAATTGGATTTAAGTATTTGCTTTGAAAGAGTCAGAGCAGATTCATCCACAACTAATTTTCTTTGTCTCTCTGAGGGCAAGCAACTTTCACACATCACAAAACTGACCCTAGGAGCCAAATCATAGCTTGATTTGGGGATGTATTCAATCTGTTGGTCCCTAGAGAAAAACTGAAAAAATAAGGAACTAGCAAACAAACAAGAAAGAAAATATCAGAAAGAAAAAAGTAAGTAAGCAACTCACTCAGTCCATGACACAGATGCCGCATGATTTATTGAGTGGCACCAGAGTAACACAAGCAAAGGATAAGTTTATCTGGACAGGGACCTACAATCTAAATGTCAGCGTCAGGAAAGATAAAGGGGAAAAGGCAAATTTCTCTAAAGAAAAATTACAGACAAATAGAAGGGGAAGTCATTAGTCCTGTTGTATTCCTTTTACCAAAATAATTAGAAATCATAAAAAGTGATCAAATTAAACATGGAAGAAAATATAAAGTAAACTGAGGAAATTTTTATTTTGATAGATTAAAATTCCAATTCTTTTTCCTATTACACTTCTGTTGCATAAGGGTAATTTTTTTTCTCAAATGGTCACAAAATCAAAAAAAATCTTGGTTTAAACAAACATAATAATTCTGGTGTGACTGATCCAGTATATCTGCTCAAATATACACAAGTATTGTTCTATAAATAAATGGTTCATAGCAGAGGAGAGTCTATGAGCACTCTGTTATCCCAATGTCAAAGAGATAATTCAGGATACAATTTTCAACTTTTGTTTCAGCAATACCAAAAAATCATAAAGCATTAACTATACCCCTTTTTAGGATTAGAAAAACTGCAGAAATAAATATTTCTGTTAAACTACTGAAGATACTAAATACATTTCTACATAACTATTGATCTGCTCACAAATATTGCATTGGTATGCACCATATTAATTGATTTATTATTGAGAGCCAGTTTGGTCTAGTGGTTAAGGTGCTGGGCTAGAAACCTGGAGACTGTGAGTTCTAGTCCCACCTGAGGCATGAAGCCGGCTGGTTGACCTTGGGCCAGTCACTCTCTCTCATCCCAACTCACCTCACAGGGTTGTTGTTGTGGGGAAAATAGGAGGAGGAAGGAGTATTAGGTATGTTCGCCGCCTTGAGATATTTATAAAAATAATAAAGGTGGGATAAAAATTAAATAAATAAATAAAATATTCAGCACAAGGATGGATATAGGCTGTCTACCCAAGACAACCACAAGAACCTTGTTAATTATGGGGCTTAACCTATAACAGCTTTTAATTCCAGTTTATAAGAACAAAAAGATCCTTGGGCTCTATAATCTATGTATTCTCCATACCAGACCAGACTTCAGGAACACATATGCCAGTAAGAGAATTGCAAGTGCCAAATAATGAAAGTGCAATCTAGTAATATTGTCAGCATACTGATAGTACCCCACTTCAAACTGACAGGTGACAATGCCCAGTGGTTTTACGTAGGTATTAAACAATAAGGGAGTAAGATGAAACCTTGTGGAATACTATTGGTCAATGTCCTAGATGTAGAATAATAGAATCCCAAGGTTACCTTCTGAACATATCCTGACAGAAAGGACCAGAATTATTGAAAGACAGTAGTAGAATATAAGCTGGTTTCATATGGGCTCTCTCCACTATTCTTAATATCATTAGGTTATGACCAAGCTAAACAACTAGTCCAGAGCTTTCCAAACTTTTCATGTTGATGACACACTTTTTAGACATGCATCATTTCGCGACACGCTCTTACAGCAGGGCATCATTTTGCGACACTCTTACAGCAGGGCACAAGGCAGGCACTAGGACCTGCGTGGAATTCTGGCAGGGATCGGAGGCGGCAGAAGCCGCGACACACCCAGACACTGCAGCCGACGCACTAACGTGTCCCAACACACAGTTTGGAAAGCTCTGAACTAGTCATTCAACGAATAAGGAACATGGAGTTCCAGGTTGAAGTTAACAGGTTGCCACGACAAGACAGAATTTGGATAAACAGGGGGATATGGGAACCAGCAAGTTATTTGCTAAATCTAACTCTCCCTAAGCTGAGAATTGCATTTTTCAAAGCTAGATTCAATATTCTTCCATCTGCACTACTTCAAGGCAGGTATAATAAAATTCCTATAGCTGAGCGTATTTGCCCATGTGGTGAAGTAGAAGTTGAAACCATCTCACATGTACTGTTACACTGTAAATTCTATAGGGACATTAAGTCAATCTACATTTTGCCCCTAGTAGATAAATTCCCTGGGAATCCAGACAATTTTTACATGAACCATCTTCTTCAGGATCTAAAACCATACATTACGTGTACAGTAGCCAAATTTTGTGTTGCCGCAATGAAAATAAGACAAAACCAGCTAAAGAAGTAATTCCCTTGTTTTAAAAATTACTTTTAAATTAAAATATCTTAATTAATAGTTAGGGGATATATATTTTTATTTTTACTTACTAATGTTTTAGGCTCACACTACCTAGATAACAAATGTATTAATATAGTAATAGCAGAGTGAATGCTATATTATTATGTGATATATTTTATTAGTTGGTAGTATATTATTGCATTTCTTTGTTTTACTTTGTTTTTCTCCTTTTAAAGTTTGCTGGTCATTGACCGAATAAATATTATTGATTGATGGATTGAAAGACAGTGTCCCTAAGGCCCAGTCTTGCAGGATAGTTCAGGACAACAGACAGTTTATGAAATCAAAAGCCACTGTGAAAACTAACAGGACTACACTCCCTCTACCCATTTTCCAGCATAGTTTATCTACCAAAGTCACAAATGTAATCTTAGCACCATATTTAGTACAGTATGTATGTACAACTGAGATGGGTTCACTTAATCAGCATCATATATACAGCATCAAAGATGTAAGGCTACCACCTTCTCAAATATCTACCTGTTCAAAAGAGATTTTTTTTCCCCAACAGAACCTGTAGATTCTCTACCATGGATAAAGTATTAAACCAGATGGACCAAGTATCACTTAATATAAGACAGCTTATGTTCTTTGATATCTGGCAAGCTGAAGATAGCTCTCTGTCTGGGGCATGAAAAAGAACAGGCTCCTACCATTTATACAAGACCTATATATTTATTGGAAATTTCCTGAGTCAGTTTCATTGTTTCATTGTTCTGAAGTCTTGGTGAACATTTTCAAAAAGTTCACAAGGTCTGATACCAGCCTCTAGCCACAAGTTTCCCAGTTCAAACCCTAGAGATGTAATCACTCTGCAAAGTTTCTTTTGTATTTCAGTGCAAGGGTCAACGGTGGATTGAGACTATTTTTTAAAAACTGAACATTGCATGTCAGAGACAATGAGCAATTCTGGGAGCTAAAGTTGCAATCCAGTACACTTATCTGGGTGTGAGTCACATAAAGATGCACAGAGTTGTGCTTTGAATAACTTTATTTCATGTTTGAGTACATGCAAATGACTTGTATAAAAAGCAATATGCACAACTTAAATAATTTGATTTTAATGCTTATCCCTAAAGCGTATTTACCTGCATATTCAGACACATGAATCCTGCCCTAGTTGCCAATAGATGCAGACTATAGCTTGAATAACTTTATTTAGAATTTGTTAAAATAATATATTTAAGAAGCCTCTATTCATCTTGTGAAAGATTTCCTCTGTTGAGAAAGAAATTCACTCCCCCCCCAACACACACATGATGATACAGAAAGATGATACAGAAAAACATGGTCTAATCAACTCAGAGATGGAGGTCAAGAGACTAACATTGTTTTGTCTGCAATATAGTTTGAAACCAGAAATCAAAGAGAAATGTTTTGATAGTACAGAATGCTTCAGGATGAAAGGCAGACTTAATCTGAGTGTCTGAATATTCTGAGAACTTCAGATATTTTAGAGTTTATGTCAAAGATGAATTACATTTTAGCTTTCAAAAAATGTGCATACCACAGTAGTTCTGCATTGGTTTTGTTTCAATGCATTTCTCTTAAACACATACATGGGCTAAATCTCTGGTTTCATTAAAAGAATGTAATTAATAAAAATATTTTAGTCCCTCTTATCTAATTGTTAACTTTTTCATCTGGTAAAAGGGTTTGTGTTATGTTTGAAAAACCTGCCCCTTTCCTATGCCTTCTCCACAGGGGTCATCAAACCCTCCTCTAGTCATTAAGCTGGACTTCCTGCTGGAATGAAGTAGTAAAAACAAATGAGACACACTATTTCCATCCACAGTTAGAAAAGCAGTGAAAAAGCAGGCATTTCTGTAAGCCATTATTTTTCTCGCTCTCCCCCTATTCCAAAAATCATACACCAACCACCATTTCCTTAAGGATGACACCTTCCCATTCTGTTATATTATACATGTGTGCTTACTGTAAAGTTGCAACCTAAGGATTTAGAAAGGGATAGCATCTCTATACTGAAAAATGTTTTAAGAGGGCACAGTGAATCAAATGAAGACAGAAATCAAGGTAAACTTTTTCTCTCCTTCATTACTTCAGAAAGTCTTTTTTTAATCAGCCTTGCCCAAATTGTTTTTTTTCCAGATATACTAGACTTCAGTCTCATAATTCCTCCCAGCTCAAAATTGATAACCAAAACATCTCAGTTGCCAAATTAGGCAAGGCTTCTGCACCCAAATACTGACTTGCGATGATGTGGCCCTTACTGGCTCTGGTTACAAATCTAAAGCAGTCAAAATAGCCAGGACTGTGTGACACGCATAACTAGAACCAGGATTTTCTGACTTTTTTCCTGAGCTTTGGAAATTTTGGATAAAATAAAATAAAATAAAATAAAATAAAATAAAATAAAATAAAATAATAAAATAAAATAAAATAAAATAAAATAAAATAATAAAATAAAATAAAATAAAATAAAATAATAAAAAATAAAATAAAATAAAATAAAATAAAATAAAATAAAATAAAATAAAATAAAATAAAATAAAATAAAATAAAATAAAATAAAAACTGTTCTGGGCCTTACATTATAATTTTGGAGTTCTTCCCCAGCTCAGCTTTGTAGAACATTTGTAAAACTTGCGCCTCAAATATTTTAAATATGTTCAGCTTCACTGTAAGAACCACCTGCCACTTGGATTTTATTGTATTTATATTTTTATTGTTGTTTTTATTGTATTTTAATGATGTGTTGTGAACCGCCCAGAGTCCCTCCTTGAGGGGGAGATGGGCGGTCATAGAAATTTAATAATAAATAAATGAATGAATAAATAAATATGGTTGGAGAGGGCTGCAAGGCTTCATAAAGGGGGCTTATGGACCATCTCTGAAACCTCAGGGTTTCCACCCCTGATCTAGGACAAATCTGAGGGCTCAAGGAAGCAGGAGCTCCATTCAGCTCATGCAATACTAGATATCCCACTATTAGCACCACAAGTTTATTTCTGGAATATTCACAATTCAGGTTTTAATGTTACTAGTCACGCTTTTGTTTTCTCATAACATTATCACATAAATTACTAGAAGGTAAGGATGCAGTTTAAGCCATAACAAGTTTTTCATACTCAAGATACATAGTTTCAGTATAAATTATGAGTACTATACTTCAAAATACGTTTGCTACCAGTCTGTTTAAAGACGACTTTTGTCCCCATACATTCTTTGGGCTCACCGTACAATGCTCAGAGGAAACATAACACCTTTTAAGATTCAGAGCATTCCCAGTGCAATGTGGAGAAAGAAAGATTCAGAGATTATGGAATAATCATCTCCAAATCGATCAATTTTCCCCTGAAGGTAAAACTGAAAGAAATGAAAAGTTGAGCAGTTCCAGCTACACTGCTTGAAGTTTAAAAGGTAAGGACCCCTAGGGCACATTGTGGAGTGATACCTATCTCCTTTTCCTGGCGCTTATTAACAGGTCAAAGATCTCCGTTACATTTACACTATTCCCAGGTGGCATCCCCTACTAAGTATGGTGACCTTTCAATTCAAATAACGAATTAAAAACACAAAGTTCTTTAAACAAAGTTTTTTGCTATCGTCAGCCATTTTGGAATTGGCGTATAGGTTTGTTGAAAAATCTCTGCAATATCATGGTCAGTAATTTCTTCTGAATATATCTGCATGTGTGCATGCTCATATTACTTCATGAATCCATATGAGTTCTAGCTTTGTGTGACTTTTGGGCTATGCCTGGCCTTTTGAGTGGCACTTCAAAAAGTAGCTAAGGCCTGGACAAAAATTATATTGATTTGGTTTCAGGTTAAATTAAAAGGAAAACAAATTAATTAAATACAGTTAACATGATTACTCCCCATGCATTTAATAATTTCCTCCTTCTGTCATATTAAAAACTACAGTTCAGTGGCAACCATTGAAGGGGTGCTGGGAGATTTTGAGGACAGCCAGTTGGTTATTATAGTGCTGCATTAACTCTTTACTTCCTAATCTAAATTCAAGGGATGCCCAAGCACATTAAATAACTGCATTTTGCAATGTTTTTAATCACATATTTTTGTTGCTAGAATCTATGAAACTTGGATGATTATAAATACTGAAAATATTATATCTATATTGTTTGCACTGCACAGAAAAAGCACAATTTTTGGAACAGTTATAGTAAGTATACTTTTATTTTAAAAAAAGTTTCCAAGTCTTTAGGGCACTCAAGTTATATTCTCAAAAATGTGCTCAGTGCTTGATAATACCTCATAAGATAGAGGAACGCCTAAAAAGTTATCCTTGGGAGTAAAGAGCAGTACTTTTCTATCTGCCTTAGAAGAAGTAAAACAATATTACATCATTCACACAGGTTGCTAGATTCAGCTTTTCTTGGCGTAGAGTTTGGATTATCTTGGCAGAGAACTAATTTTTTCCCTTTTTTATGTGCAGTGTACATATAATTCTGCAAAAGGGTAATTTTATTAGACTAGTATTTGATTGGGCTGCACAAAGCATGTACTGCTTCATTTCTAGGCACTGCCTTAACCTGGACCATGACAGCAATCTGATTTAAGGCACTGGCTTAATCTAGAAAATTGAGTTGCACCAAGGAAGAAGAGCTGCATATGCAACCCTCCACAATCTAGTGTTTCAACAGGAAACAATGCTTCCAAGAAGGGCTTCAATCAAATCTTCATCAAATCAAAGTACCTCTTCCTATTTCCACGGAGCCCTACCATATAAAAACAACTGAGGGGAACACATCAGTATTGGAGATAACGTCCCTAGGAAAGTCAATATTGTGAAGTAAAATTTTCAGTCAAGTGCACAACAGTCTATATACTGAGGGTCATGTGCAAGTCCCACTGCTGAACAACAAATGTGGACTAAGCACGTCAACATACTGTAGATCACAATGGATAGCACATTAGTGCTTATTTGTTTTAAACTGTGGTTGATTGGAGCCACAAATCACACTCTATGTAATGGTGTGTGGGAATGACCTTGGGAGACAGGAGAAAGAGCCGCAGCCTAGACAAGGGTCTGATAAATGAAATTTGAGTCTGAAGGAGGAGGGGTGGCGAAAGCATCTCAGAAGGGACCCTCCCTAGTTTTTGGGAGAGTAAAAGTGAAGGAAGGGAGGGGTACTTTCAGACTTACAAGATTGATGTTGGCTTTGTGAGGTAGTCCAGACAAAAATCACAACCAGGAGTACTAGCTCTATCTTTATTGTAAAGTTGTGTTAACGATTGGTGCCTTCGAGTCAGTGTTGACTCATGGTGACTGTCTGGGCCTTGCAGTTTTCTTGGCAACATTTTTGGAAGTTTTTTGCCACTGCCTCCTTCCTAGGGCTGAGAGAAAGTGACTGGCCCAAGGTCACCCACCTGGCTTTGTGCCTAAGACGGGACTATAACTCACAATTTCCTAGTTTCTACTCTGCCTCTCTACAAACTGGCTCTCTTAAGGTTTCTTCATTTAAAAGTTCCCAGGCTGAAGAAATCAGTTCCTCAGAGTTACAAACCAGGCTTTTAAAACTGCTTTTAAATGAACTCTACAGGTCCCCCATTTTATTGCTATGTTTTATGAGAATGTTTTATTTATTAACATTTAATTTTTACAAATATTACTCTTTTTATACCGCTCTGGGGTTCTCAAAAATTCTCAAAAGGGAAAAGTGATATAGAAATAAAATAAATAATATTTTCAAAAGCCCTATGAAACTCCCAAATTTAGAAAACTATTTATTCTGGTTTGAGATATTTTATATAAACAAAATATATATGCATACATAAACACATCTGAGGTAAAACTGTACAGAAGTCCAGTTTGCTTCATTAAAACATGCTTTTATATTAGCAAGTTTATATTGGGCTAGAATCAAGTAAATCCTCTTTCACCCCTTACCTTTAGAGAATTTAGAAGTTGACCAGCCTGTCCTAATCTGGATGGAATCCAGATGCCTGGGCTTTAATTTCCAGAACTGCCCAGTAGGCACCAGAATACCAGGAGTAGAGGTTCATACATTTATCAGATCATGACCTCATAAGTTCCCTCTCCCCTCAATACACTGAACCAAACAAAATCAAATCAGTATATCAAGAACTGAAAAAAAATTCTACATTTCTATCCAAACCTCACCTAGTTCCAGAAGGCAACCATTTCCAAGCAGAACTGATGCTTTACTTTAAAGCAACTCTGATCAAGGTACTGGCCAGCCCAGAGAAGAGTTATTTGTTACTTGTCAGTGGGGCTAATACCTTGAAGAATACTTCTAGAAGAACACTTCCTCAAAGTAATACATTGGGCATCCTGGCATGCCCACTGGCCTAAATATCTTGCTCTGAGGGATCCTACTCTAGGATGAAGTTTTCTGCCTTAGATAACTTTGAAGATAGTCTGGGCAAGCAGAAAAAGTCTTCAGGAGCATCTGGCCCAAATACTTCACTAAGGAATGCTCATTCAGAATGAAATATGAACAGCAAGATCATCTGTGCCACTGTCTTTATGAAAGCACTCTTTTCACCTACCCACAATCCACAAAAACAGGGAACAGTAAATCATCCTGATTCATTTCTGAATAACATCTGAATTAAAATTTAACTAATGCTGGAAAACATTGTCCTAAATCTATATAAAGTTTCAAGCTAAATAAAGTTTACTTGACAGGAAAAGATGGCCATCTCTCCACATGTCATAAAATCAATGTTGAGCTAAGTAATACATTATCAATCTATAGTATGCTATTTTTGTTTTAGGTACTGCATGGTAGACACAGTATACCTAATTCAAGCAGATTTCTGTGATGATTATTTGACTGTCATTCACATTAAAGTCAATGATATTTACTCCCAGAAAGTCCATACAGGACTATTGTGTTAAGTGCTCAATCTCAGTTTCCTGAGCTAAAGCATCATCCCCTCTTTTATTGTTCATTGGGAAAACAACCAGGTAAATTGTATACAGCAATTCATTCATGCCCCTCCAACACTGCAACTTTCCTTCTTGTATTTTCTAACTGGACTTGGCACTCATTTAAGTCAAAATATCATCTTCCAGAACATTGGGACAGATCATTTTTGCAATAAATATCATAATTAGTTTTCTGTATTAATACACTGAGAGCCAGTTTGGTGTAGTGGTTAAGGCATCAGACTAGAAACCAGGAGACCGTGAATTCTAGTCCGGCCTTAGGCACAAAGCCAGCTGAGTGACCTTGGGCCAGTCACTTTCTCTCAGCCCTAGGAAGGAGACAATGGCAAACCACTTCTAAAAAACCTTGATAAGAAAACTGCAGGGACTTGTCCAGGCAGTCTCCAAGAATTGGACACAATTGATCAGAAATATATCAATAAATATATCAATACACACACACACACACATTACTGATCCCATGTATAATTTGCCAGTAGGCAAAATAGGGCACAGAATCTTTAAAACCTGACTCAGAAAACATACCAAGGTAATTTATAATCCATCTTAAAACAAGTACAGTCTTCTTAGTTTAGATTATTTCAGGAATGGGAGTGAATGAGTAAGCCTTCGGTGAGGAAAGCTTAACTAAATCCTCAGATTTATCTTGTATTATTTTAATTTGTACCCATCAGCCATACGTATTTTTTCAAACCACTGAGACAACAGGCTTTTTAGGAGAGTCAATCCCTGTCTTTGAAAAACATTTACTCAAGTGGCCGAACCATTTTAATCCTCATTTAATATGGCAGGTTCTGCCCTCAAGCATGACCTGGGGTAAAGTGTCTAAGGAGTAGTGCTCCAGGAATTTCTCCTTTTGCTTCACTTCCCCTGCTAGCAATCACTCAACTGAACACCCAACTCCAGGTGACATATGTTATGGGATTACAAAGGATTGGTCAGAAAAAAATGAACACAGTCATCCTTTTGTGGTCTAGGAAGACAAACAAAATGACTAATTGGAAGACATTAACAAAACAATGTAAGAATGAAGGAGACATGTTAAAAAACTACCCACAGACACCAACCTCTTGCCAGGAACAAATGAGAATTGGCTAAATAAATTTTCAAATATATCAAAGTGCTGAAATGAAAGGGAAGGTGTGATGTACAACAACTTGTTTCAAATAGTGTTCTAAAGGAACAAAAAGCAATATAAAATGCAACAGAGAAGAAATATGCTGTCATTAGCTCCCGCTTGGCAGAGACCTTTCAATACTTAAATATGTTTTGCTTCATCACCCATGAAGTAGCTGCAGTTTTCATATTTTAACTTCTATGGAGCCACACCACTGGTCCATCTAGCCTTATGTAGTCTACCCTATCTGGACATATAGCTTTTTGCAGGATATTTTACCAGACTCCTACCAAAGATCTCTTTTTAACCAAAGATACTAGGAAATGAACATGAATTTGAGTAAAGCCCGGGAGACAGTGGAGGACAGGAAGGCCTGGCGTGCTATGGTCCATGAGGTCATGAAGAGTCAGACACGACTAAACGACTGAACAACAACAACAACTAGGAAATGAATTTGGATGCTCTGTGGCCAAGAGTTCTGAATTATGATACTTTTCATGCTCATGAACACGGGTTTTATGGGACAACTTTGTCTGTAGATGCTACATATAATGTGGTAAACCAATTATCACATATAGTTCATTCTAGTACAATAATTTATTACTGAAGATAATGTAAACGTGTCACCTTTGACCTATATTCAGCAGCTTAGTCAGATCTGAACTTCCTTCACAAGTAAATGAAAAAATGAAGACATTTCCATAAGGAATTGCTTGATGTGACTGAAGGACTGCTGCCAGTACTGAGCCACAAATTTCTTCTTAGTTTTAAAAATCAAGTTGGTGCACAAACACTTGAATTTCTCACATCCTTTTTTCCTGGAAATGCCCAATACTTTCTTTTTTGCTTTGGGATAGATTTCTTTGAATGCTATGCAAATATCTTGGCTAATTCCTCAGATATCTAAAGATAAACAAGTTTTGGGGAAAGCATATTAAGGAATAAGTCTCACGATCAAAATGCCTATAACAGTTTAGTCAACTGATTTCTAATCAATTTTCACCTTAGTATTACTAAGAGAACCCAACCAAAATATACTTGTTTAGGACTCACACAAGTTAAAAAATGAAACATCAATGACCATTTCTTTCAATTGAACAGCCAAGATCCTCTCATAAGTCCATGACGCCCAGTGTATTAGAATGCTTGCTATCATATTCTGCTGATGCTCCCTCAAAATTCTACTCAACAATTTCCTATATGTCATTTTTAAACAAGATGTGCAGCTATGCTGAGTTCAAATGTGTAAAAATAGAAGTATTCCATGCCATTTTTTCCCAGTAAAAAAGTCAATTAAATTACAGAACAGAAGCTGGAACGGGCTAGGGAAACAGTCAAGTGCAAATGAAGATCACTCATGCTTCCATTAAACTTGAAGGAAACCCATTCAACCCTGCTCCAGAATCCTTACTTGAACATTTCTGAAGTGTACTTTCTGAAGTAAACTAAGAAGGGCTGGAGGTAGGAAAGGAATAAGAGGAGCATCATTGAAGAAGGAACCTAAAATCAGAAACAGAACTGTGTGAGCAGATACAAAGTGATAAGTATTATTTACCTGTCAGTTGACATTGATTAATCTTGTGCTCTGTGATATCACTCAATGACTCGAACACCTGGAGGCAGCTGTCACAGCTGTGCACAGCTTCTTCCTCTAACTCCTCCCCTTCTTCTGGTCTTTTCTTACAATCTATCAACTCTCCATCGTCTGTCCTGTCTTCTAGTTTACAGTTCAGATCTGAAAGAAAATCAAGATTATGACTCCCGGGTTTTGGAAGAAATGATCCTATTTAAAAATTGGACTCTGGATGGATTTGTTGTATTGCTGTTGTTGTTGAGGCTATTCAACAGGTAGAAAAATACTTTTGGCTCGAGGCTGCAGAACATGAACATTATGCTAGAATTTACTGCTCAATAAACAGAGGAAGCATCTATCCTTTCCATTCTCAATTATTTTTCTTCCCAAATAGCATTCCCCTCTGCAAAAGGAATACTTCCATTTGTCACAGTTAATTTTGTCAAGTTTAATGCAACTATTGGGGGCTTTTCATCACTTGAATAATTTAAAAGAATAAATCCCTTCTACAATGCAGCACAATCTAATGAAAAAGGTTTTTTTAAAAACAAAAGTTCCAGGGAATGAAGCCAGGTTTTGTTTTAACTTTTTTTTTAATGCTAGAGCTAACCTGCTGCCATGAGAATGAAACTGCCTGATATTAATAAAAAGCCAAACGATCAGCTTATTTTATTGCCAAATAAAAATAAAAATAAAAATCTATGCTTTATTCTAGAATAATTTAAACAGTCTACTAATTAAGTAAAGATGCATTAATCTGCAGAGAATAATTTGCTCCAGAGGCCATATTCCATCATTATATGTCTTAATAAATATCGTGAAGAGGTAAAATGAAGATCCCGCAGATAATCTAGGTCTAATTCAGGGATAGCAAGGATGAGTTTAGCAGAAAAATCTAATTTGCTGAAACTGATTGTGACAAATTCCTTGTATAAACAAAAGCTAAACATCACCCAACACTACTTCAGTTTTGCAAATGACTAGTGAAAAGCCAACTATTTATTTTGATACTGTAAATCGTACTGCTCTCTGGACCATCCTTCTGAAAATCGGATGCCCTGATAAATTTGTGAACATCTTGCGGCTACTCCATGACGACATGATGGCAACAATCCTGAGTAAAAATGGCTCTCAAAGCGATCCATATAAAGTGGAATCCGGCGTTAAACAGGGATGTGTTATTGCTCCAACCTTATTCGCTAACTTCATCGCTATGATTATACACCTCGTTGAAGAGAAACTTCCTACTGGTGTAGAAATTATATATCGAACAGATGGAAAGCTTTTTACTCTTAGTAGGCTGAAAGCAAAAAATAAGGTAACTACAACTTCTGTTATAGAACTTCAATATGCTGATGATAACATAGTCTGTGCACACTCCGAGGAAGATCTTCAAACTATCCTAAACATCTTTGCAGAAGCATATGAAAAGCTCGGCCTCTCGATTAACATTAAAAAAACCAAAGTGCTTTACCAGCAAGTTCGAACCAATCCCTCTGCAGCGCCATCAATCCAGCTTAAAGGTGTGTCACTAGAAAATGTCGACCACTTTTCTTATCTCTGCAGCCATCTATCTACAAAAGCCGACATCGACGCTGAAATTCAGCATCGCCTGAGCTCTGCGAGTGTAGCTTTCTCCCCGAATGAAGCGTAGAGTGTTTGAGGATCGGGACATTTGCAGGGAGACCAAAATGCTTGTTTACAAAGCCATTGTACTACCAACCCTTCTGTATGCCTGTGAAACATGGACCCTCTACAAACTGCCTCCGAAAAATTCTGCAAATTACTTGGGAAGATAGGCGGACTAATGTTAGCATATTAGAAGAAGCGAAAACCACCAGCATTGAAACAATGATCATCCAACATCAACTTCGCTGGACCGGTCATGTTGTTCGAATGCCTGACCATCGTCTTCCAAAGCAGCTACTTTACTCCCAACTTAAGAATGGAAAATGGAATATCGGTGGACAGCAAAAGAGATTCAAAGATACTCTCAAAGCTAATTTAAAAAAATGTAATATCAGCATTGAGAACTGGGAAGCCCTAACTCATGAGCGTTTCAATTGGAGGTCAGCCATTATTAATGGCGCTATGGACTTTGAAGAAGCACGAGTACAGGGCGAAAGGGAGAAAAGAGCTAAAAGGAAGGCACGTCAGGCAAACCCTCATCACGACTGTCTCCCACCCGGAAACCTATGCCCTCATTGTGGGAGGTTGTGCGGATCCAGAATTGGCCTTTATAGCCACTTACGGATCCACTGTTAAAATTTTACCTTTGGAAGACAATCTTACTCGGCTACGAGTGATCGCCAATGAATGATAAACAAAAGCTAAACATCACCCAACACTACTTCAGTTTTGCAAAGGACTAGTGAAAAGCCAACTATTTAAAACTTTTTCTTATTCTGTTTTCAGAAGATAAAGGCTTGAAAAAACATTTTTTAAAAAACAAAACAAATAACTACAAAGAGAAGGAAAGAAAGAAAAAAGAAAAGTAGTGGATAAAAGAAGAAAATATTAGTAAATAATTGTAATGAAATCTGAAGTTCAGTTATTTTATTAATTAATTGCTTTTGTAGACCTAAGTACATTGTATCATTTAAAAATAACTAGAAATCTCTATAAAACTCTAAACAAGTTATTAACATTACCACTATTTATTATTCCAATATAAATACATATAATCATATAAGAAGAAAAAAAGAGGAAAAAAAGAAAAATCAGTAAAAACATTATTAGAAAACTATGGAAAAATACTTACAGACACAAACACAAGAACAATCAAGCAACTTATATAAAATATTCTTGGATACCTGCAGAGGAATATTTCCTCTTGTGTTATTCCAACTTGTGGTTAACAAGTTGGACTTGAACTGGGGAGATCTAGATTCAAATCTCCACTCAGCTGTAAAGTTCACTGCTGATTTTGAGTCTAACCTATCTCACAGAGGGTTAGTGAGGGGGAAAAGTGGAGCTTTAATTAACCCACCTTAAATTCCTGATTTAAAAACAGAATATCTATTAGCTCAATTAAAAGATAAAACAGAGCAAAAGAAAAAAAGAGAGAGAAGCCAGGGTCATGCATACACAAATATTCCCTGCATTCAACTGGTTCAAACCCCTTCTTTCCGTTAGAAAATCCATCCCTGACTAGAACAAGGTGTTACTATGAGGCAGGTTCAGAAAAAGAGTGGTACAGGAGGTAAAACAATCCTGAAACTGGAACCAAGTACACATTCATACCAAAAACACTGGAGGTTTTTTTGTTTGCAAAGCATTCACTTCCACAAGATAAATTACTGTATCTAATAAAGGTGTCAAGTGTGCAGTACTTTTATGGAATCCCAAAATAAATTCTTTTTTTTTAATTAAATATAGTTGCTGTTTAACAAGATCACCATTGTGAAAGAATACCTGGAAAGTTAATTGTTTTATATGAATAGCTATTTTATTGAAAAAGTTCCTTTTTCAGTAAGATGGTACAAAGATGAAATTGAGATCAATAGGATCCCATGAATTAAATGACTTGAAACTCACAAGACATTTTGAGAGGTCTATTTACTCAACAGGTTTTCAATGGAAAACTTATGTTATGAAGATACCCATCAGAGATATCAGTACAGTCATGTAGTAACCCAGAGTTGTGAATAATCTCCAACAACTAATGTCAAAACTACTTACAAGCATCTGCTATACAAGCTTATGCAAAATAAAATTCACACCTACTTAAGTCGGGCAAATAAAAGAACTATATGAAGTACAGTACATTGTAATTTTCTGTCATTGCATTGGCCACCTGCTTATTCTCTTGGCAGTGGCAAACCAAACCAATTTAGAGATTGTTTCTCTCAATATTCCAAATCATGTCCCTACATGGTTTATATTAACTTAGTACAGGGGTCGGCAAACTTTTTTATGCCGGGAGCCATTTTGACATGCTCGAGGACGTTTTGAAATGCTCGAGAGCCAGGGGGCGGGGTTTGCGGGCGGGAGCCAATCACGTGGAAGGGGGCGGGGTTTGCGGGCGGGAGCCAATCACGTGGAAGGGGGCGGGGGCTCACGGAGGGAGGGGGCGCAGCGAGCGGCTCCGCGAACCCGGCCCGGCCACCCCACCGGGAGTGCCGGAGAAAGAGCTGCCACCCTCCGGCCGGCAGGACGGGCGCAGGAGAGCGGAAGGCTGCGCCCTCTCCACCGGGCGGGACCCGCGCCTCCTTCCCCGCCGGCGCCCGAGCGCAGACACCAGCCAGGACCCCGCGCGGAAGATGCCGCGCGCCGCCAGCGCCTGACGTCAAGGGCGGCGCGCGGAGCAGCACCCTCCCGCCCCATCAATCCCTCCACCCCGCCGTTCGGCATCCTCTCCCCCCGCTAACCCGAGCCCTGCGGCGGCCGGGGGAGCCGAGCCAGGCTCGGACCGGAGGCGGCCAAGGGGAGAGCAGGCGGCTCTTCGCCCTGCGCCGCCCTGCCACTCGCGTCCTGGGCGGGCGAGGCAGGGAGAGAAGGGGAGACGGAGGGGCTCCCTCTCCGGCCTCTGCGCCCCTTCAGGCCCGTCTCTGCGAGGCCCGACGCAGCAGGGAGGCGCTGCTGGCCCGGGACGCGGCGCTGTCGGAGGCGTCGCAGGAGCAGCTGCAGGGGCTGCTGCGGCTGGAGATGGTGCTGCTCCGCGGCATCCAGGCGCTGGGCGAGGGCGCGGGCCCGGGACGCGAGCGGCAGGGCGGCGCAGGGCGAAGAGCCACCTGCTCTCCCCTTGGCCGCCTCCGGTCCGAGCCTGGCTCGGCTCCCCCGGCCGCCGCAGGGCTCGGGTTAGCGAGGGGAGAGGACGCCGAACGGCGGGGTGGGGGGATTGATGGGGCGGGAGCGTGCACCCGGAGGGCCTCCCGCGGCCGCTTCTCCAAGGCGGGTTGCAGAGCGCGTGCTGCGCCCACGGGAACGCCTGGTCCCTCCGCTCCCTCCAGCTCCGCCACCAGCCCCAGCAGCGCCGCCCGCCCCGTCCTGCCACCCAGCAAACCTCCGCCGGCTCTGTCCCCCCACCGCCCCCGCCCCGGCCCCCTGCGCCGCCCTGCCGCTCGCGTCCCGTGCCCTCGCCCAGCGCCTGGATGCCGCGGAGCAGCGCCATCTCCAGCCGCAGCAGCCCCTGCAGCCACTCCTGTGCCGCCTCCGACAGCACCACGTCCCGGGCCAGCAGCGCCGCCCTGCCGCGCCGGGCCGGGCCTCGCTCAGTGCGAGAGCAAGGGGGCGGGGTTTGCGGGCGGGGGCCAATCGAGTGGAAGGGGTGGAGGTGAGTTCAGCTGCGGAAGAGCCACACTCAAGGGGCCAAAGAGCCGCATCTGGCTCGCGAGCCGCCATTTCCGACCCTTGACTTAGTATATATATAAATCCACTAAGAAAATATGTCTTTTAAGATTACAACACTGTTCGGTTTAAACTACAATCTTCTCCAGCAACTTATGTACATGGTATTTCAATTTTCTCAGTCATTTCAGTTGTAGAAGAGAAGAAGTTAGTGTAAGGAAACATCTCATAATAATTCAGACTTCATCATGGTGAAGAAATATTTTAAACTTGGTATTATGCAAAACTTGTTCATGTCTTCTGAAAGGAAGACAATTCTGAATTTTAGCCAATTTCCTTCCCCGCAAAAGAGAAAATTTTGACTAAAAAGTTATTTTAAAAGGTAAAGGTTCCCCCTGCACATTTGTGCAGTCGTGTCCGACTCTAGGGGCCGGTGCTCATCTCCGTTTGTTAGCCAAAGAGCCAGCGCTGTCCTAAGATGCTTCCGCGGTCATGTGGCCAGCATGACAAGCACGGAACGCTGTTACCATCCCACCGAAGTGGTAACTATTGATCTACTTGCATTTGCATGCTTTCGAATTGCTAGGTTGGCAAGAGCTGGAGCTAGTGCGGGAGCTCACTCCGCACGCAGGGCTAGGGATTCGAACCTCCCAACTTGCGATCTTCCGATTGACAAGCCTGGTGTCTTACCCGCTGAGCCACCACACCCCCAAATAAATACTAAATAATGCACTACAAATATATAACATTCTCACTAATAGTTTGCAAGGCTTTCTTTTCTCTACCATCTTTGCATTCTGATTATGTTCATGATACTAAGTTTATTCTCTTGTACACAAATAATCTTTGGTTCCATCCCTCTAATTTTAAATATAGTATTTCCTTAATGTCACTTTCAAAAGAACTTCCCTGTCTTCCAGATATTCTTAAGTGTTCCTACACAAGTTCTGGACCACCTGGTTTGCCCACTTTCTCCACCTCTTTCCTTTCCTTGATTATTCTTGGTCAGGCAAGGCCTGAGCATCAGCACCCAGTTTCCTGTGTTTAGCCCTTTGTTTTCATTGGCAATGCACAAGCTACAGTACCTACCATTCTAACCTCATTTGCCTGGTCTTGTCTCTTTGTTCTCACTACTGTATCCTAAAAGAATCTTCCTATTTTAAATAAAATTATATGGGGGGGGGGGAACTCATCTTACTTTTGCATAAATGCTGCAACTAGCCCTTTATCTGAAAAAACACTACAACTTACGTTGTCCTAAGGTGACACATGCTAAACAAAAACTGCCAAACTTACTTGTAAGTACATTTCCAGCCTTTGCATCTATCACTAGGTTGTAAGTAGCAGAGGAAAAGAAATAATTGTCTTAACTGTTGCAAACTGACCCCGACATCATTAAACATTTGTTGGAAAGCAGCATGTGCACAATGCATACTACTAGACGTTCAGCTCAAATTCCCAAATTCATCTCATAAAACTGACAGCACTCGGGGAAACATAGGCACTCAATCTGAATTTTAACATGACTATTTAAATGCTGCACATAAAGTTTACAAACCTGTTTGTTTAAAGTAACTTTACTTTAGGTGGCATGCTGGAGGGGAGAAAGGGATGCAAGTGTACTCAGTGCTTATTATTCATGAATGTTGGCCCTTAACAAGACTCCAATAATAAAACTGACATCTATGTGTATGCATGCAGAGACTTTAGGATATGAAGCCTTGCTTAGGATAATCAGTCTTACAAGGACAGAGCTATCTATTAACAGTAGAATTATTTTTCAAATTATATAATAGGAGTCATTGGGTGGGAAAAGCAGAGTTATCTGTATGCATTTACAGATTCAAATCTACTAGGACAAGAGTCAAGCAACTTACTCCCTTCTGCTGTTACTTCAATATGTATGTTCTAGCAAAATGCTATGTTAGTTTTTAGGTCAACTCTTAAGGGGACAAACCCGTGAGACTGGGTTCAGTCACAGCCCCTGTGTAAGGAATTGTGGCAGCTTCTGCTTCTCTTGATGAATATATTTCCATTCCTGCTTTTTTCTCAGAAAAGGTACTTCTACTTTAAAGTCATTGATACTGAAAGCAGAGTTACTAGGAAGACCATATAGAAGGGTTTTGAATCTCAGTGATTGAAACAGTTCATTTGGACTGTAAAACAACTGTTTCAAACTTGAAACAGGACATCTTGAAATCAAAACCTTTTGCACACATCTAACTGATATCTACTTTAGACCTTGATTAACTAGAAGCAAGAAGTGCCAAATCAATTACCCTCAAATAAGTTGAGGGCAAATGTTACCACATCGACTCTACATTAGTACCTTCCAAAAGCTCTCCTTATTCACCAGCCCATTTTGGAATTCTTCTGAATTGAAAATGACTATGTATTTCCAATTCCCTGTATGCATGAGAATTTTTTTAATGAATGCTAAACTCCAAAATAGGAATTCTACATCTAATTCCCAGGTCTAACTTGTTTGCATACAAAATAAAAAATTGTACACATTCTTTCTGTTTGTTCTCAGCCACTCTTTACTAAGACGGATATTATAAATATCCAGCCCCAGTTTTTCTGTCATTTCAAATGTGATTTTCTTAGATTAGCAAAATGAATTGTTTTGAAATTACTTTTCAATGAGGGATTGATTTGCATATATAACCTAATGACACATTTTTATTTTTATTTTTAAAAAATAACCTTTATTGACTAAAATACATTACAATATCATATGACAACAAATATATTAAATATATAGAACAAGTATAAAAAAGAGGTACAAAACAGAAGAGAAAGAAAAAAAGAAAAAAATTAATACAAAGAAAAAGCACACAAAGAAAAAAGGAATTTTTTTTTAATAATGACACATTTTTCTAATCTATCTTATCTTTCACATACTCTTACCTAACATATCACCACTTCTAATCAATTAAAATTTTCCAAAACATACTTTCTTAAAGTGTTTTAACTAGTGCTATAACTTTTCCTTAAAGTCAGTGGCTTCAAATAATAGATTTACCAAAGAAATTTTATCTTGAATAGATAAGTATCAACCTAGAGCGGGTAAGACGCCAGGAGGTTCGAATCCCTAGCCCCGCGTGACGGAGTGAGCTCCCGCACTCGCCCCAGCTCTTGCCAACCTAGCAATTCGAAAGCATGCAAATGCAAGTAGATGAATAGGTACCACTTCGGTGGGTAGGTAACAGCGTTCTGCGCGCATCATGCCAGCCACATGACCGCAGAAGCGTCTTTGGACAACGCTGGCTCTTCGGCTAACAAACGGAGATGAGCACCGGCCCCTAGAGTCGGGCACGACTGCACAAATGTGCGGGGGGGACCTTTTATTTATTTATTTATTTATTGGATTTATCACCGCCCAACTCCCCCTAGGGGGACTCTGGGCGGTTACCTTTTTTTATCAACCTAGATATAGATTATGAGAAGAGAGAAACGCTTCTGATTAGAAACTCTTTCTGATTAGAAACTCTTCGATTAGAGAAACTCTTGCTGAATAATTATCAGCTGAAGGGATATCTGCATTGAAACCATCCTTTCTAAAACAGAGCTACTTGTGAAAGCTCCACGAATTCAGCAGGAGTGAAACAAACTAACAAATCCAAGGAATTTACTCAGAAACACAGAGATAATCTTTCCACTTCTACTTGCAGAATTGTAACTCCAGCATAAATTGTTAAAAGCTCAAAGCCTCAAACCAAAATATACTAAATGAACAATCCAGACTGACATTTGGAAATCACTACTTAGTATTAGCAACTACTTCAGCAAGTTTATCTACCAATGTGACATAGAATTACTGAATGCAGAAAAAGGACTCTGGAATAAATTCTAACTATTAATACAGTATATAAATGAACTGCTGGTGTTCCAGATTATGACGATTATTTATATAAATGGAAATGTAAATAATTTATTTTCCCACTGCCTTTTGTCCTAGCAGGTGACTTTCTCCTCCTCTTCCTTCTCACAAGAGATTTTATTGCTGTAACTTGATCCAATGAAACCTCAACTTTGGAGGAAAATGAAAAATACAAACGCTTAAAAGATTTAGAAGCAGTAAACCTAAGGACTCCAATTAACTTCCAGTAAAGGATTGGCTTAAGGCCAACCTGCAGAAATCCTTTTCTATCCACCTTAAAATCAGGCCTTAGAACACTTACTTTTAATAACCTATACAAAAACCAAATTTAAAAAGCAATGGCTATCTAACAGCCATCCCAGCAGACAATCTGTATGTTGGAAACTCATCTTATGTATTTTTCTCCATAAAGCACAGATCCATAGCTGATCAAGAGCCTAAAATGTCAAGCTAACCAGGAAAAAAGCCCAGTTTCCAGTCCATTTGACTGTGTTTTAATGGACCTCCTTCCAAGCCACTTCTGCATGGAAAAGTGCTGGCAAAAGAAAGGAAAACTAAGAGATCATGTGGTTATAATTATGACCAGGAAAGGAATATTTCTGCAGTTCAGCAGTGAAGTAAAACTCTATCGTTCTCTGCTCCCAACAGTGTCCATTGCAAAACAACTGCCTCATTAAATCTCTGCAGTAAGATTAATATGCCGTAGCTGCACTACATTTATAACTTGGTACTCCATAAAAAGCACATTTAATGGAAACAGCCAGAGCTTTGATACCAAGTATTACTAGAAAAATTTCAAACAGTATGTATAGGGCTTCTTATACTATTTGTCTTCAAAACAACTAAACTTGAATCAGCTTGAATGCTGGATGTAACATGTTTTAGAGTCCCCTATTTGGGGAGATGGGCGGGGATAAATTAAATAAATAAAATGTTTTGCAACATGAAGTTTTTTACAACGTGGAACATCTCTTCCTCTGCCCCCTGCCAAAAACAAACAAGCAAACAAATCCCAAACTACCACCCCCAATACTACACTGATAAATACCCTTATAAATATTTCCATTCAGCCAACATGATGTTTGAACATAACACAAACCCAAATGTCATTTAAATTAGTGGTTAAGGCAGCAAGCTAGAAGCTGGGAGACCGTGAGTTCTAGTCCTGCCTTAGACACAAAGCCTGCTGGGTAACTTTGGGACAATCACTCTCAACCCTAGGAAGAATGCAAACCACTTCTGAAAATGCTGCCAAAAGAAGTGCAGAAACTAGTCCAGGCAATTGCCAGGAGTCAACACTGACTCAAAGGCATCCAGCCAGCCATCCATCCATCCATCAGGATATGTGAATATATCAGTAATTTTAACTGAAATATTTCTGTGACAGAATACAGAAGATAACTCTGTCATCTGATCACATAGTCTCCCAGATATACAAACCGTACTTATAAAGTTTTCACATACAGTCTCTTACTTGAAGGTGAAGTTAAAATGGCTAAGTAGCTGGCAGAAAGTTTGCAGCAGAGGAGATGGCTAAGGAGAGACAGGAAGCTTGAGTTGGACTAAGAGAGGGAGAAAAGGGAAATGGTTAAGAAGTAAATATGGAATTAGGCATTTGGGGGTTGCTGAAGAAATGCAGGTTCCATGATGATTCAAGATCACCAAAGGGGAAGATGATACAGTGAGGGATCTGTCTACCAAGTGCAGATATCCAGAGGAAGAAAAGGATCCAAGACACCAAAAGGGTGGTTCCACCAGAATTGTGCCATCTGAGAGAAGTTGCCAGCTAAGCTATAACTGAAACCCTTGATTAACTCTGTGAGGAATGTAGTCAGAGCTACACACTTAGGAACAGCTTAGGATAGGCACACTGTTTTATTAGCAGAAGCAATGTTATCCAGGAAGGGAGACAGTTAACCCTGGAATGGCAGAAAAATTGTGATAGAACTAGTGGACCATAAAACAATTTGTTACATTCCTTTGAAGGAAGAAGGGAGGGAGAGCTGAATCTGTTTGTATGCATTAGCTAAATGCTGCTTGCATAATTAACTGACTGAAAGAGTCCATCTTGTAGAGAAACTAGTATCTATCTTTGTTGTGGTAAGAATGTAGCAAAAAAAATTAGGCTGATTCACAAGTTGTTGCATGCTGAACTTTGACTGATCAATCCTTACAATTCACAACAGTCTTCAGAAATAAATTTGTTTGTTCCATAAGCTTAAAACTATTTTCCTTATTCAGGCCGGCATAACATCCTTCACCTTCCTGCACATGTTTCTGGATTAGCATAATTTCTCTCCTTGTTCCATGGTTTTCTTTAACCATAATACAGAATTATATATTTGTTTCTTCCATGATTTGTTAGCTGTGGTTTACTTTACAGATATATAGATATACAGGAGAGAGAGAGAGATAATAATAAGCTCATTTAAATCTTTTTATTTTTGCCAAAGATCTTGTCTGGAAGGAGGCTTCTCTCATCCAATACGGGTATTTCTAATAGCACTTAAATATTACTAAAGTAAGCAAAACCAATTCACTCTTATATAAGAAAGGTAGCACAAAATATTGGGTGTGTGAATGTGTATGTGCAGCATAGGTTTTTCTGACAGCTGAGCCAATCTTAAATTACAGTTATAGGATACTATGCTAATACGTCAAACAGTTATATTTTGCTGCAAATAACCTAAATAGCAACGAAGAGTGATATAACTTACTACAGATTTATTTAAAAACTGACAAAGCATAACACATTGGAAAATGTATTCCTGCCCTCACAATTAATTTACAGATCTAAATCCCTCTGTTTTCTTTCAAATAAAAATATTTATGAGATTTCATTTCTCCATTCAGTTATATAAATATCCAGAAACACCAGATGAAAAAATCAGGTATTTAATTATACAACTAATCTGCTGTACTAGGCTACTACAACAGGAAAACATATACGATATTCCAGAAACTTGGACATGAATCTAGTTTTACTGGGAGCAGAAAATCATGAATTAGTTACATAACAAATTGCTTAATCCAAATCGCTTCATCAAAGAATCATCCAGACAGATCTACCAGCGGCTGTTGTGGGTCTTCCGGGCTGTGTGGCCGTGTTCTGGAAGTTGTGGTTCCTAACGTTTCGCCAGCATCTGTAGCCAGCATCTTCAGAGGGCAGGAGCACAGATAGAAGCAAAATCTCTGTGAGATTTTGACAGAGATTTTGCTTCTATCTGTGCTCCTGCCCTCTGAAGATGCTGGCCACAGATGCTGGCGAAACGTTAGGAACCACAACTTCCAGAACACGGCCACACAGCCCGGAAGACCCACAACAGCCACTGAACTCCGGCCGTGAAAGCCTTCGACAATACATAGATCTACCAGCCTTCCTCACCTAGCAGCTCTCCAAATATGTTGGACTTCAACTGCCGCCAATCCCAGCAGGCATAAGGATTGCCTCTGTTGTTTGGGATTATGAGATTGGCAATGCAGAAAGCACCTAACTGGGGAAAACTGGTCTGTGCGATTGTGATGTGTATTTTTAGCCTCTTAAATATAAGAAAAGCACAATTAAAATGAGTAGTATTACCTCTTAAGTTTGCTGGGATCCTTGTATGTGAATCTATAAACCAATACCAATAAAGTATACAATACTATCACTTGATTGCGCAAAGAATATTTAATTATTATTTCCAGAACAAGTAATCAAATCAACTAAAGGACTTAATTGTTCCTTAACTATAGCACTGTTTTTTTCAAAGCAGAAGCAAAAACTAAAGAGAGCTGTTACAAGAAACAACATGCTATTAACCCCCTTATAGTTGTTCATTATAATGAACAGGTCAAATTTCCAACCTAAAATCTTGCTGGCTGAACGAAGTCTTTAGCTGCACAACTCCCAGTGACTTAAATGTAGGGATCAGTGACTGCTAACAAAATCAGTGGATTAAGGTTTAAACTGAATGCTTATTTATGAAAGCAACCGGCCTGCAGAAACGCCTGGCCACAATCCAGAAATGTGTGTATGCCAGAGCAATGTAAAGAAGTTTTATTCTTCTTTCGCCCCTTCCTTGTGTTAAACTCACACTTCATTTTTAAACTTCCACTATTTTGAAAAATAGGCAGATGATCCTGGGTAGTATGAAAGGAAATTGTTTTTCTAGCAAATAAATAGATCAACAAATAACAAATTTGTTCATAGAACTGCTTCACAAGCATAACAGAAGCTTTCTGTGTAGTATTTTTTTTTAATAACAGAGGGGGACTTCTTTACAAAAAAGGCATTATTAGAGACCCATATGACTCTTTTTAAAAGGTGCATTGCCTTCTGCATGGTGAGAACAAACCAAATATTTGTCATGTTGTTGGAAGACAGAGAAACATGATGGTAGAAATGGAAGTTACCTGTCGGCACTGCTGACTGTTCCACTCCTTCCTGGTCCTCTGATTCATTTTCTTCTACTGTCAGGGGAAGATAAAAATAAACAAGGAAGTAATAAGTAAGGTAAGTGTCTTAAAGTATCCAAAAACACAGACATTTTTGTTTCACCTCTTTCTGTTTTTAGCTACCATCCCTTTTCATGATGAAGACATTCTTTTGCCTGGTATAAGATTATCTAAAGGGAACTAGTATTTGAACCAAATCTAGAGTCACTTTCTAAACTATTCAAAAATGTTGTACATCTTAAGAAAAATCAGTCCTTGCAAAAGCAATTGCCACAAACTATACCCTTACTTGAAAACTCCACCAGCCTTAGCAGCCAGCACAAGCATGAAAAGCTAGTGCCTTCTTAACCCATAAATTTGGAAATTTATTACAATTTTAAAATTAATCCAAATATTACTAAATCAAAAGATGTAGGACTTTGAATATAGAACTTGTCTACTCAATGTACCACATCAGTGCAGACTTCTCATTCCAGCAACCCTTTCAATTTGCCTGAGCTACGGTCAGTTGCATTGCACTGAAGCTATTCGGGTAACTGACATTTGGCTGAAGCACCAGAATTTGTAAAGAATGAAAGAAATAATTACTTTTTTTAAAGAACACATTCAAATAAACACAAAGCCTACTAATCTATATAGATAGTAGAATATTGGACCTCTTCTCCAATATTAAAGTGGAGGATTTATGCAGTAGTCACAAAGCCAAGATGGATATTTCAATTACAGGTGCACACACACACGCATGCACGCGCACGCACACACATTACCTATGCAGATATTTTCACAAGCTGGGTATGAAATCATAAGTATGATAATAACTATAATTTACAGAGTTATTTTATAATATACTTACTTCTTGATATGATTTTTTTACTGAATTGTAGTTTAATATTCTATGGGAAGTAGGCACGAAAGTGAAAATAATCTATTGATATGGAAGTTATGTCAAGTATTCTCAAAAATAATTAAGAATATTTAGGCAGACAGATCCCCTTTGGATTGCCTAGCTCCTATGAATATTGGAGTACTAGAAAGTACATTCATCCCATCACAACTTCAGCTATACACATATCATTGCACACAAATGTTTGACCCTTCTATTAAGATGTATTTGTTTGCATTTTATGGGCCTTATCCAAAGGTTTGCCAGGTGGTAGTGAAGATAGCTGTAAACTCTGAAACCTACCCCCAATCTCTGCCCGCTTCCCTAACATCTTGTAAGCAGAATGAGAAAGACAGCAGCAGCACTTTGAGAATGCTAAAAGTAGGCTTCTGCAGAAGCAACTGAATCAGTAACCTTCAACAAAATAATAAAATGTGTATTATGATGTTGCAATACAAGCTCTGCCTCTTACACCTGTGCCTGCAATACTTTATTCTTCATTTGTCCTCCCTCAAAAATGTCCTCCCTCAAAGATGCCCAAAGTACTAAAAGCCTTCCTGCCTTCAGGTGAGCTTTCAAAAAAACAGCAGCATGTTCTAACAATATTTTAGACGAGTGCTATAAAGGGGATGAATGGAGGGGGGAGGGGGAAGACATTCTGGTCATATTTGCAGAAGCAGAAAATAATTTATCTTACTTCCTTGCAGTCAGCAACATATTCCAATATTCCAGTAAATGTCAAACTCTCTGCTTTTACTTTTCACTCACTTGTACTGTAGTTCTGGGACTCAATCAATGATTCCTTCTATTTTTTTTCTTGAGTTATGCAATTACAAAACAAGGCTAACAACTGGTATTGGTATGAGTCGGGGGAAATATTTTGCATTGGCTACTGAATTATAAGAAGCTCTTATATAGATAGATAGATAGATAGATAGATAGATAGATAGATAGATAGATAGATAGAGATAGATAGATAGATAGATAGATAGATAGATAGATAGATAGAAGATACTGTAAGACTTGATTCAGAACATAGTTGCAAACTATGGATTGATGTTTTGAACAAGAGGCAATGTGAGTCTTAGGCTTTCAAGCTTTCATCTCCCCTTCTGCTCATCAAATGATGGAAAGGCAATGTAAAGCTTGCTCATAAAATCTATAACAAAGCATTTTTGCCGTTTCATTCAAATATAGAAAATTGGTTTGGTTAAATGATGCTTAATTGACAAAACGGGTATCAATTTGGTTTGATATCAATTTGGAATTACATCTAATACTTTTTTTTTACTAAGTAGCTATGACTGAAACAGAAAACCAGAGTTTAGTAAATAATCATGAAGATTTAAATTCCTTCCTATTTGAAAGAGAGATGTAGAAGAGAAAAAAAAGAAATGTAAATGTAAATGAACAATACAGAACAATGTTTCTAATTACTATGAATTATAAAAACAAGCTGAATAACTACACAGAAAATAGTGTGCATGTAACAAAACAAGTCAGGAATATATTTCAAATATTTAAGACATACATTTAAATTAGTACATGTATTTCTAAAAATCACTGAATCTTAATATGTTGGTGTATTTTAAATTTGAATGGCTTAAAACCAATATAAAGCTCAACACACATCAAAATTGACCAAAAAGTCAGTTCAGATGTTCTTCTGAGTGGCCATCCTGAAGAAGACAAGCACATATCCCCCCATGATATTGGGAGTAAAAGCCCTTTAAAAAGCACAAACTGCAGGATGAGCTCAGCAGTCAGTCTGACAATGCCACAAATTCTTAGTAATAGTGACTGTGGTGTTAGCATCCTGCCTGCAGTGACGGATGTGAGTTCTGTAGCACCTGATAAGATCAATCGAACCTTTATAATTACTTTCTAAATTTGGTCTATGGAAACCTATGAAGCAAAATCTCAAAAACACAGCATTAGATAAAATCAAAATATGACTGGCTGCCATCAGTAGCTGCTCTGTCAACTTCACTATTGCTTGTTTGTTGTGAATGCTGATGTGCCTCTTAATGAACTAAAATACTTCTAACCTCCCCAAATTAATAAAGATTAAACAGAAATACACATGCACACAAACACAATTCAAAACATGAGCAGATTGGGATATGGGATCATATGAGCTAAAAATAATTCAAATTCCCTCTAACAAACCAATTTTATTTTTCATTGGATTTAGTGTTGCTATCTCTGGAACTTAGAATTGCAAAGAGGACCTTAAGAGAAGCATGCACAGCTCTCTCACTGTGGAACAAAGAGAAAGAAATGGCGTGAGGACTACTCATATCCTGCAATGCTTCAGAGTACATCTATAATTTCTTAACAAACCCAAATGTCCTCTGAACTGTAGTCACTTCTCAACCTAGCCACACCAAATAACTTTAAAGAGATTTTTTATTTATTTATTTATTTATTTATTTATTTATTTATTTAATTTATTCCCCGCCCATCTCCCATACAAGGGACTCTGGGCGGGTTACAATAATTAAAACTTAAAAATTTAAAATATTTAAAACCATACAAGGTAGGAAATGTATAAAAGTATATCCAAATATAAAATAAAATAAAATAAAATCCAAGATGGAATTGGGGACCGTAGCACAGGTCATATTGCTACGGGACCAGCCAACACCAGGAGGCACTACCACCTCCGTTGTCCCAGGCCAGGCGGCAGAGCCAGGTCTTAATGGCCTTCCGAAAGGCCAGGAGTGAAGGGGCCAGTCTCACCTCCGTGGGCAAGATGTTCCATAAGGCGGGCGCTGTCGCAGAGAAGGCACGCCTCCTGGACCCCGCTAGATGGAATTCTCTTGTTGAGGGGGTCCGAAGCATGCCCTCTCTGCACGCACGGGTGGGGCGGGCTGACGTTATCGGGACGAGACGGTCCCTCAGGTACCCTGGTCCTATGCCATATAGGGCTTTAAAGGTAATCACCAACATCTTGAATTGGACCTGGAAGCAAACTGGCAACCAATGCAGCTCGCGTAGCAGAGGTGTTACATGTGCCGATCTTATGGCACCCGTAACTGCTCGCGCCGCCGCATTCTGTACCAGCTGAAGCTTCCGGATACTCTTCAGGGGTAGCCCCATGTAGAGCGCATTACAGTAGTCTATGCGGGAGATGACAAGGGCATGAGTGACTGTTCGGAGGGCTAGATAGAACATGTCCTACAAACACCTCAATGAAATGCAAATATTGCAGCATTGGCCAACCACTGCTGAACAAACAGCATGTCTATTGGCAATTCCATCCACAATAGTCAGCTAACCACTGGCACTTGCTAATTAAACACACTGAACAGTCCAGAGATAATCAGGCTTTCTGGTTTGATGGATGAAGCTCTATGTCTGCCCAAAGCCAAAAATGGCTTTCAAATTGAAATGTGTTCTGCAGCATACAAGCAAGCAAAGAAAGAAGGAAGGGTTTATAATTTGCTCTGTTTTCTGCTCCAAAGGTGAAAACTATGTTAATTTTCTGAAGTGTTACAATCTTCAGGTACAGATGATCTCAAAGATCTATCAGTGGAACACCTTTGTGAACAGGAATATCCTGGATCATTTCACAAAATTCATTTCTCAAAATTTCCCAAAGTTCGATATTTGAATAGAATATCAAAACTTTTCACTTTTGATAGTTACTTCATGACATAATACTTGCTTCTGTGACTGTATTAAAAGGAATATCCACCTGATTTGCATCATATATATCATTAGTTAGTGGGCTTTTCAAAAGCAATGCCACACCCACGGTTTAAGAGCAATTGCAAAATGCTGTTCCAATATTTTGCAAAATTGCCACCTCTCCTATTTTTCATACCTTACTCTATGGAACTGAAGAAATGCAGTTAAATAAAATGATGACAAAACATTTTAACACTAAACAAATGATAAGTTATGATGAGAGAATGTGCACTATTAATAACACATGCAAGTGCTGCATCATAGCTCATCTAACCTTTTCCTTTATCAGTACGACCTTAATCTAATTGCAAAAAACTGCAAAACATTGATTAGGAGGCATTAGCATTTTCTGTTTTGATGGCAATGCTGCTACCTCCACTACTGAACATTTGCTCCAGGCCAAGACATACATGGTATACTACAGGATGGAGAACAGAAATAATCTCTGTTGTGACAAAGCAAAAAAGCTGGAAAAAGTGGAAAAATCAGTAGGTTCGGAATTTGCACAACAGAGGCATACCTCTGGGACAAAATGTTCCAGAGCACTGGGGCAACTGCAGCGAAAGCTAACTCTGGTCCAGGTCCCGCCTCTCCCCCAACCTAAGGAACCCTAAGCAGCACGTTTCTTGATGACCTTAGAGGATGAGAGGAATCATTTCTAAAGATAGACCTCCAAATAACCTGGCACAGCATCATGTAAGAGATACTGTAGATCAGAGCTTTCCAAACTGTGTGTCGGGACACGTTAGTGTGTCAACTGCAGTGTCTGGGTGTGTCGCGGCTGCGGCTGCCTCCAAACCTGCCCTGCCAGGATTCTGTGCAGGTCCTAGTGCCTGCCTTATGCCCTGCTGTAAGAGTGTGTCGCGAAATGATGCATGTCTAAAAAGTGTGTCACCATCATGAAAAGTTTGAAAAGCTCTGCTGTAGATACTAACAACAATATCAAGTTCGGAAACTTATAGGTAACTAGAACAGCAATGAAAGAATAGGCACAGCTCAAAAATAACTGTGGAGTCCTTGGTGCTCTCTTCAATTGGTATCAAAAATAACTG
The DNA here is from genome assembly GCA_023362775.1 of Charina bottae. Lineage (NCBI taxonomy): Eukaryota > Metazoa > Chordata > Lepidosauria > Squamata > Charinaidae > Charina > Charina bottae. Next base: position 174,988,102 of record JALMGJ010000003.1, on the reverse strand, counting down.
AACTAATTAAGTAATATATTCCCATGTAGAATTCAACACGCGAGTACTGATGAGCAGCCCTTTCCCAAGTCCTGCAGACGACATCACTGAAGAGCTAATCCCCATAAGCACTGAAGAAGCTCCTTGGATAAGGAGTGAAACGTTTCTACTGAGAAAATAGAAATCCAGTTGACATGATTCAAGCCACAGACTGTTCCACCTGCATGACTGAGAACCTTCATCGACATACCCCATAAGCACAGTACAAATGTCCACAGTGGGGAATATGGTTTGGATCTCAAGCTTTCTCCTATGTGAGAACTCTCCAGTCATTGAGTGTCAGGTGGTATACAGGTTTAATAATTATTATTGCAAAATGTTATGCTGTGGAGGCTAACCTCAGCAGTGTGACTTGGAAAGGAAAGGGACATCTTACATGATGAATTCTGCATAAGAATGTAATGTAACAGGCTTACTTTTGTTATTTTTATATCAGAGATGTTTCTTCCTATACACACAAGTGGGAAACATATGGTAGACTGCAACTTTCAAAATGCCCCACTCCATTTATTCATGCTGGCTGTTCTGTTCGGAGTACGAGACCACCAGAACTTTAAGAAAATGGTTTTTATTCCTATAAAAAACTATTTACAACGTTAAGTCCATAAACTCAACTGAAGATTGCTTGGATCAATTGGAGATTCACAACAGGCTGCACTTGGAGGTAGGCAGCTATGCAGTGGCACAACTAGAGTTCACAACAAGTAGAACAAACAGTTCTGGATCAAGATACTAGGTTGGTTGGTTTCTTCTGAAATACTGGGGAAAAGGCTAAACTGATTACTTGGCACGGCTGACTGGAGACTGGAACAAGAAGACTACAAGGCAGGCTGGATAAGGTTCTTCTGGGTCTCCAGGACAATACTGGACTGGATCTGCAGGACAGGGATGGACTGGATTCTTGGCAAGGTTAACCTGGATTCTCAGGATACTGGACTATATCTGCAATCACACTGGACTGGATTCACTGGACAAACTAGAAGGCAGGCTGCACTGGTTCCCAAAGGCAGCTGGACTGGAACCACTAGGCGACTGGACTGGAACTGCAGGGCAGTCAGGACTGGAACCACTAGGCGACTGGACTGGAACTGCAGGGCAGTCAGGACTGGAACCACTAGGCAACTGGACTGGAACTGAAAGGCAGACTAGACTGGTTCCACTAGGCAACACTGTCTGAAAAACCAGGGACAAGGTGCTCCATACTAGAAGACCCCCCAATGGCAGAACGCAGCTGCACCGAATGAGCGCGACAAAACACACAAGGATGAACGGAGTACTTAACTGAAGTGTTGAAACGGCACTTTGCCAAGGCTGCTGAATGCTGTGAAGCTATTGACGCAAGCTGGCGAACGCCTGAAGCGACCGAAGCATTCTTAGCTGGGCTTGCTGAAAAACTACGAGACAAGGTTCCGTCTCCTTGATGCTGAAGTGAAATTACTTATAATGCAGCTGGGGTCAATTCAGAAATGAGGAGAGGCTCTTGCTCTGGTTCCGCGGTGGCTACAGGGCAGGACTCCAAGAACTGTTCTAGCTGGACTTCTCCCAAAGAAGCTGTTAGCTCAGTGGAACATTTGTCACCGGCAGCCTGATGCTTGCGCTGGCGCCCTTTTATCCTGTTCTCCGAATACCTCTTCTCCTCAGGAGCCAATCGGGCTTCCTTCTGCTTGGCGCGCTTCTCAACCCTTCTTTCACGTGCCGTGATTGGTGCCCTAGACTTAGTTCCTGTTTCCGGACCAATCAGCTCTCCAGGATTCTCCCGCGCTGCTGGGTCATCTCCAGGTCCGGACTCCTGCACCTGTTCATCACGAGATGGATCACGAGTATCGCACTTTTGACCCTGCACCTGCCTATCACGAGTTGGATCACGAGTATCGCTCTTTTGACCTTGCGCCGGTTGCTGCTCAGTATCAGTTTCGTTTCTGAGGTAAGTTTCGTTTTCCTCTAGCTCAGAGTCAGAGTCAGACTGAACTCTTGACACTGGATGGGGAATTTTGGGAGTTGAAGTCCACACATCTTAAAAGTTGACAAAGTTGGAAAACACTGGGCTAAAGCTTGAAAACACAACTGGCACTTAGAATGTGAGTTAACTCTGGAGGGGACTTTTTTTCCCAGAGTCCACATGTACCTTTTTGCCTACCACCTGTCAGGAATGAGCCCGTCCCTGCCGCCATGCCAGACTCCAAGTCAGAGGAAGACGAGCCGACCTCTGGAAGAAGCTGGCATGGCGCGAAAGGGGAATCCGAACCGGAGCTGCCGATTGGAGACAGCCCGGAAGAAGCCCTCCCACCAATCGCAGTGTGGCAAAGGAGGGCAGAAAGGCAGGCCGAGCACTGCGAGGCCCGATTGGGTCCCAACCGCAAACGGCACGAGATTCGAACCTTTAAAAGTTGAGCGCCACCGGCGCAAGTCACCAGAGACAACCATCCTCACCAGACGCCCACACCTTCTGTGAGTCGCGACCCTGCAGCCACATGCGATCCACTGACTGAGCCTGCTGCCGCTGCTGTCCACAAACCAGACACCGCGCCCAAGCCTAGCGCTGTCCCAGACCCTGCCTCGGAAACCGGCTCACCTACAGCCTGGATGGAGCCCTGCCTCAGAGCCTTGCCCGGCAAGCACTATCCCAGACCTTGACTCTCAGCCTTGCCTTGCCACCGCCTGGCCCTTCGCACCTCTGCCGCCTGAACACCAGCCGCCTGAACTCCAGCCGCTGCCTGTCGCAGTGAGTGTTCCCGTGTTTCCGCCTCGTCTTGCTACCTCACGGCTGCCTGAACTTGTGTCTCCGGAATTCCAGTCCTGCTTCTCCGCTGGGAGTTCGCCGGAATTTCCGCCAAATCCCGCTGCCACATGCTCTCCTGCCCTGCCGCCTCATGTGACCTCCGCTAGGGACCCCTTGCAAAACCTGGCCGCATGTGGCCCAATAGGCGACGTGGACTGGGCTGTGTTTTGCGACCTGGGGCACGCCATTCTGCGTGCACACACATTCACGCCTGATGTGGCGCCAGTGCCTGAACCCAGGCACCGCTCCGCACTCGCACCTTGCTGGTCCCCCACAGAGGACTCCTTGCCAAACCCGGCCACGTGCAGGCCAGAAAGCAACGTGGACTGGGCTGGGTTTTGCGACCTGGGACACGCCTTTCCGCCTAGTCCTGAGGTGGTGCCAGTGCCTGAAACCAGGCCCCGCTCCGCACCCATGCCTTGCTTGCCATTCGCAGAGGACTCTCCGCAGTACCCGGCCACGTGTGGGACGGACAGTGACATTAACTGGGCTAATTTCTGTGACTCATAAATAAAGATCTTATTGCTAATGCTTCCTGTGTCGTTCTTACTCGGAACAGGACACCACCTCCCTGAAAACTCAGGCAGCCTACTTTTCATGATAAAAGGTGTTGTTATCCATTAGCTTTATATTCCACCTTTCTTCAAGGAGCTTGCAGCGTATGCAGTGGTTCCTCCTCCATAACAACTCTGAGATATGTTGGGCCTTGACAGATGGTGGCTGCTCTGAAATGACCTAGTGAACTAGGAGTGCTGGGTCTCAATTATTATAGCTCCCAGAGCACTAAAATTCCGCAGCAAAGCCACATTCTTTTTATCATGATTTTTCATTTTATTGCAAAAATAAGGGGCAAAATAGGCATATTGAGCTCTAACACATCTATTTTGCCCTATAAATTCCTCAAAAGAAAAAGATCCTACCCATGTAGGTGACACCATTACATAATTAGCCACTCCCCCATCTATGGATCTCAGAGTTTTATTTTAAAAAAAGCAGATTATATCACCTGAGCATGATAAATAAACAATTACAATATCCACCCCTTGTGTTAAAGCAAGAAATGATTGCTGCCCAACAGTTGTTTCAGTGAAAGATGAGGCTCTCTAAATTTAATCAGAGATCTATGGAACAAAATATAAAGGTCTTTGAACAAAACCAAGAAAACCTATAGAAGTAAATTCATTTCATGACTTTTGTTCTACAGTCACAGATTTCATTTTTGATTACGATGCCTCTTTATATAAGGGCCAAGCTTAAGACATGTACACTTGAGACTTAAGAGAGGAAAGAATGGTGGAGAAAATCAGTGAATATAAATCTGTAAGAACACAGTAAGAAGGCACATTTACCCTTAAAGAAAATCCTATAGAGATGACAAAAGCTGTGATTTATCACATTTATGCTATTACAAGCTATAATAAAAATAAAGGCTTTGGATAATTGAAAAAAAAGTCTATTTTCTCTTACACAGGTGCAGGTTAATAAATTTTTAAAAGACACCTACTGTCCTGAATGACTGAGGCTCTTTTCAGCTTGTTAAACAAAGTAAGAGAAGCCACATATCCCAAAATAAACTATAAAAATATATTGCTCTTGATTCAGAACCCTTCTTAAAATGGTTTCCTTAAGGAACATGAAACAAAATAAGATTAATACCGCAACAATAGTTACAGAGGAGACTGTAGGAGGAAAGAGTTAGACTTAACATAATTGTCCACATTTCTTTGTGGTTGCATTTTGCATTTCCTATAGTTCAATAAATAGTTGTCTTATAAACTCTCCAGTTCATAAAAATTAGAAGTTCTTTGATCTTTTTACTCATTTTACATGCCTGTTCCCACTAGAATAAAACTTTGCGAAGAAAAAAAGCATTTGATATGCATGTTTGAGTAGTATCAGCAGACAAGTAATAGAGACACTAGATGTATTAACATAATCAATACACAATTTACAGAACTACCCAGACAGAACAGAAGTGGTATCTTTATGCCATTATTTTACTATCTATAAATCACTTTAATTTCTGGGTGATTTTTATGCATTTTATGCCTATGGATGTAAAACTTGCAAGAAATACTAACTGCCAGCTCAACTCTTCAAAGAGAAAAGGATATATTTCAGAAATAGACCCTGGAAACTACAATCAGTCCCTCTGCTACCAGGAAATTAAATGGGAAGAGAGACAATTTTGCTATTTAAATCTTATTTAATAATGTTCTCGGTAAATTGATTCTTTACTGTAGGATGATCAAGAGTGAAATCCGCCACTGAGTGGACCTCCTGCATGGATTTTCTTCTTCCCTTGCAGCTCCCAAATGTTCTCAGAAAATGTTTGGAGGATTCTGAACCCCCTTACTTCCTGAAACAGTTTCTGAGAAGATGTGGGAGGTTGCAGGAGGAAGGAGAATCATCTCACCCTCCTTGTTTCACTGTCAGAATCAGTACAACAGAAGTCTAAGCATCACAAGGTACAAATGTGACATTACTTTTGATACATTCATTCTTTGCCAATTGTGGGTTAACCATTCACCAACTGCAGAGTTCCACTCTTGAAAACTCTTGCAGTTGGATAATTTGCAGGTTATGAAGACTTTATGAAAAATAGGGTTAGAGTCACAATTCAACCTATTATAATCACTGAAACACTTATTCAATGGATAATAAACTAAAACAATGACATCAGAGCAAATAAACAGTAAGGAATAGTAAAGAAACATAGTAAAGATACAAAAGCTAACTAACCTTTACTTGCAATAGACACTGACTGACAAATAACAAGATCTTTGTTTGCTTCCGGGTACAATTCAAGGTGTTAGTTATCACCTTTAAAGCCCTACATGGCATGGGACCAGGATACCTAAGGGACCGTCTCATCCCCATCACTTCATCCCGTCCCACCCGGGCATGCAGAGAGGGCATGCTACGGACCCCGTCGGTTAAGGAGTTCCATCTAACGGGGTCTCGGAAGCGTGCTTTCTCTGCTGTTGCCCCTGCCCTTTGGAACATTCTGCCCCCGGAGATCAGACAGTCCCCCTCACTCCTGGACTTCCGAAAAAGACTCAAAACCTGGTTTTGTCAGTATGCTTGGGGTCAGAAGGAGATTGGAGATACCTGGAGATGGCTAGCTCCTTAGATTAGCTCTGAGGTACCCTTTTTTACAAACTTAAGAATACTCTGCCATTGGATCCCATTTTATTCATTATATTTTAAATTATTTTATTTTATTTATAAATGTATATTAATGATTTTAATTCTGTTGTAAACCGCCCAGAGTCCCCCTTGGGGGAGTTGGGCGGTGATAAATCCAATAAATAAATAAATAAATAAAAAATCTTGCTCTCCATCCTCCTGTGAGAAGAACCAGCACTTACCACCTATCATGGAATTTTAATTTTGTGGATATTCAGATTTTGGGAGTCATGCAAAGCAAATTCGTACACATACAAAAAAAATAAATTCCTAGAAATACTCAGACTCACATATAATAAACTTGCATTTGGCACAGTGTACTTGAATCCATCTACCTCCCCCTCCAACACCTATCATGGAATTTTAATTTTGTGGATATTCAGATTTTGGGAGTCATGCAAAGCAAATCCACACATATACAAAAAAAATAAATTCCTAGAAATACTCAGACTCACATATGATAAACTTGCATTTGGCACAGTGTACTTGAATCCATCTACCTCCCCCTCCAACAACTCATGCTTATGTTAAATCAGTATTTATTTATTTATTTATTTATTTATTTATATTGTATTTATACCTCGCCTATCCCCTCCCTAACGGAGGACTCTAGGCGGCTTACATACATAGTAAATTACATTTCATTATACAGTATACATTTTTAAACCGTGCGCTTAAGGGAAGGAGTAAGGGAACCGACTCTTCCGTGGCTACTGGACTACATGTCCCACAATGCCTTGCGTCAGAGCCGGCTACCGACGTCCTGGATGTTGCTGCTTCGGGTTCTGTCGTCACCGCCATTCATGAGATCTTTTTCCGTTTGGTGGCCGACCCCCGACAGGACGCCAGCAAATTTACCCACTTAAGGTGGTACCCATTTATCTACTTGCTAAGCTTTCGAACTATTTAGTACAAATAGTATAAATACTGACAAATAACAAGATCTACCATGTTAGAGATGGGCGGTGATAAATCCAAATAATAAAATAAATAATAAATTTATTAGAATTACCAGAAAGATACATGATTGGGTCACTTCAAAATTTATTATTGTTAATTTCAACTCCTCTCTGGGCATTTTCCATCCTCTAGAATGTAATTCTGACTTTTTTGTTTGCTTTCACAATTCTGCTTAAGCCTGGGCACGCCCTATACTTCAGAGGCTTAAGTGGTGGCCTTCTCTACGCTCTTCCAAGAAGTTGTTCCAAGGATATAGAGCAGCCTTTCTCAACCTTTTGACCCTGGAGGAACCCTTGAAATATTTTTCAGGCCTCGGGGAACCCCTGCACATTCAGGCTCAAATATAGGCCAGAAGTTACAAAATTATTATATTAGTTTCATGAGTAGGCCTGTATATATGCATTAACAGTGTTCTTAAACTAAAGAATGAAACTTACGTCTTGAATGTGAAGTTGCCTGAATTTGAAATAATTTTTTAAATAAATCGTGATCTCCCAGGGAACCCCTAGTGACCTCTCCTGGAACCCTAGGGTTCCACGGAACCCTGGTCGAGAAACCCTGATATAGACTGTTGGTGTGTTAATTGAGTGCTGTCATTAAACAGGCTTCTCTTCCATAGTCACTTATTATTTGAAAGGAAAGACTTCTGAAGACCAGAAGGCCTTTAGGTAATCTAACATTAGTCAATGTAAGAGTTTAAATCACTTTGAAATAAAATAAATCACTTTGAAATTAAAAAAACTACATGATAGCACAGTTCATATAGTACTTCTAATATTAGAGGTAGCATCAGTTTTATAAAGCAAAGGGATTGTTGTTTGGATCCATGATATGTAGTCCCTCAAGGTTTCATTTTATAGTCATGAATTTTCACATATATATCAGTTGTCCCTACCTTGGTGCCCCCCAGATGTGTTGAGATTAAAATTCCTTACACTTTAAAACGTGGTCCCAACACACATGAAGAGAAGTAGGATAGGTAAGGCAGCTTTATACAAATCGATCAAGAGTTTGTCTAGGGATCTGGAATAAGGTGTCATCAGTATTTTAATGTCACCATGTTCTATTTATCATCAGAGTTAGGTGAGGATATAGAGATGCTAAATTATTGTCTGAACTTTGTAATGGATTGGATGAACTTAGTAAATAGTAATGAATAGAAGCTGAATCCTACTGAGATTGAGGCACTATGACTAGAGAGTGTGTGAGACATATTCTGGATAGCATTGTAATTGCTGTAAAAGACTAGGTGTATGTCTTATGATGTTCTTCAAAACTGTCACTGGATGCCAACATGCCTTGGTGACTTAGGCCACTTTATATCAACTTCGAGTTGACTTGTCACCTATAAGTCTTTCCTGGTACAGCTAGACTGACTAGGATGATCTGTGTCCATATAAGTTACTGAAGTAAGTTACTGATGGACTTGGTCTAGAAAACATTCTAGAATCTCCTAGAATTCCTGGTTTGTCTATGCAGAACCACACTATCCCTTCTGAAGAAAAAACACTGGCTGTTTATTCATTTCAAAACTTAATTTAAGATTCTGAAGCTTATTTTTAAAACGTTAATCAGGATATGCAATCTTTTGATGGCAAGAATCACACTGTAATTTTTTGGAAAGCTTGAGGGCTGCAAAGTAGGTGGGGCCACATCACACATCACACATATGGGGAGGCCCAGTTTTGGGGGGTAGACTGTTTTTTTTTTCTTTGTTTTTTTGTATAAATTTAGGTTGGAAGGAACCTTGGAGGTCTCCTAGTCCAACCCCCAGCAGGTGCCCTCATACCATCCCAGACAAATGGCTGTCCAATCTTTACCTGAAAGCCTCCAGTGATGCAAGACCCACAACTCCAGGAAGCAGGCTGTTCCACTGCTTAACAGCTCTCACAGTCAGATAATTCCTCCTTAATTTGAGTTATGATTTTCCTCTGTACTGTGATATTTCTATTTGAAGGCATACACCACAGATTTTAAGTATTTTTCACCCCTGAATGCTGAAGAAGAATGTCAGCCATGTTCTGTTCAGATGGAACTCCAAGAACTGCAAAAAGGGAACTTGGGAGCTGTAGGTTGCTCAATATTTGGCCTCAAATATTTTCAACACCTCCTCCTTCCATATCAACTTAATATTTACAAAAGGTGAAGGTACATTATATCCTTTAAAAATATATCAATTAAGATCAGACTCAACACTCAAAGTAAGATTTTCTATATACTATTCACATGCCATAATGGAAAATAATAAAATCTAAAAATAACTTGGCATTGTGATGAATTGTTATGAAATGTGTATCTTCTAACCAAAGACTAAAAGCAGGCAAATTAATTATACACATTTTGGTCTACAGGTAGTCCTCATTTCATGACCGGCAACTTGGTCGTTAAATGAAGCAGTCATTAAGGGAAACCACGACTGTGCTTATGATCTTACTTGAGCTTTCCTTTGCTTTACAGACCTGCAAAGATCGTAAATGGTTGCAAAGTTATTTTTTCCTCACTATGATAACTGTGAACGGTTGCTAAACGAGGCAGTCGCTAAATGAGGACTACCTGTATTGCACTACTCGTGCAAAATTACTAACAAATGTCTGTTCCACATTAATACATAACACATATACTCTAACAATTTGGAAGAATATAAGTCAGAAGCTTGAGATTTTTTGCAGTTTTTTCGGTTTTTCTTATAAGCAGAACAACTGGCAGAATCTTATAATTATGTGATAACACTGTTATCAAGTTGGATAATTTAGAAATATCATTTGCCATGAGAAGCATCATCACATGTGAAATCCATGGACCTTGAGTTCAACTGAGTTTTACTGGAGTTCCTCCAGAATCACACTGAGTTAGAGGAAGCATATGCAACAAAAGTGCCTACCTATTCCTTGGGGACCTATCAAATTGTCTACCCAAGATAAAGAAATATCTGGGGCTAAAACAGAATAGAATAGTGTCTATGGCGTTGTGGAAAAGTTAAATGTTGCCTTTCTCAACCGGATCCCTTAGTACTGGCTTGGTATGAAGGGGGGTGTAATCTAGAAGGCATCAGAACAGGGAAGCTTACTTTAAATACTATTTTCCTCATTCTTAAATCTTTATCATATACAGATAAGGTACATCCATGTTTATTCAAAAGTATTTCCAATTGTTCACTTCCTTGGGAAAAGTTGAATATAATCCCATTTTTTAATTTGGGTTAATTTCCATCCATTTGGTAAGATTTTCCAACTACATCACCTTAATTTGATAAGTATAGTGAACTGTGGGGGCGTGGGGGCTCAGTGGGTAAGACACCAGGCTTGTCGATCGGAAGATTGCAAGTTAGGAGGTTCGAATCCCTAGCCCTGCGTGCGGAGTGAGCTCCCACACTAGCTCCAGCTCTTGCCAACCTAGCAATTCGAAAGCATGCAAATGCAAGTAGATCAATAGGTACCACTTCGGTGGGTAGGTAACAGCGTTCCGTGCTTGTCATGACGGCCACATGACCGCGGAAGCATCTTCGAACAGCACTGGCTCTTCAGCTAAGAAACAGAGATGAGCACCGGCCCCTAGAGTCGGACACGACTGCACAAATGTGCGGGGGGAACCTTTACCTTTTTATAGTGAACTGCATTAGATTTTGCTTATTGAATCTCCAAAAAAGTCAGCTCATACATGATACTATTGATGTTGTGTTTTAAATCTTGGTTGTTTTTATCCTGCTTTTATTTTGCTTTTAACTGTTAGCCACCCAAAGTCATGTACAGTATATGAGATGGGTGGCCATATCAATTAAGTAAATAAATAAATAACTTAATATACCCCCAAAAAAGGAGAAAGATTGCAGCTAATATTTGCTGTTGTATATATAATTTCATATCAATATCAGCTATTACATCATCCTTTGAAAACTCCTCTAGAACAGTTTCTACAAGATGACTCGTCACAAAAGATGGTCACTGCTGGCAAATGTCCACCAAATACAAAACAAAACCAGAACAGCACCCCGTGAAAATAAAGTAAAAGAGGAAAATTGAGTCCAAAGATATTTTTAAAAAAATGGCTAGGGATAATCATGAGACAGAATAACAAAAATGTAAGCTCTAGATGGAATTTAGAAGGCTTGTACATTATCATGATATTTTTCGAGAATGGCCATGAAGACTGGCCCTGAAGAACGCCTGCATGGGCTGCAAGAGAAATTAACTGCTTAAAATAAACACCATATTTTTTATGCTTTCTCTACATGTTTGTCCCTAGCCATTTCTTTTTTGGTATCCCGGGAGTCCTTGATTTTCTTTTCTTTCCTCTTAGTTTTCTGTCAAACACAAGAAAGGCAGCCATCATATGAACAGCATGATATAGCTGTTACTTAAACTGGATATATAAACACTGTCCAAACAATTCATCTAGAATATTGATCCCAATAACTGATAAGTCATGGAAGAAAGGTTTTCAGCAAGCTGAAAGCTTCAGGGGGAGGGAGCAGGCAGAATCTAACCACTGTGTATGTATATGTTCTATGCATTCTAAATTGTTTCCTTATACTCCTATATGTGTTGCATAAAATAAACACAGTGTTATTATTTCCAAAAAAAGAAACAGAGAACACAACTAGGACATACAGCTGGTTGTCATTCTTTAACTGTGATGGAACAAAAGACAGCATTCTCCCTTATAGCACCCATTATGTGGGAAAGATCTCCACAGTCTAGACCTGTGCAAATCCTTTGAAAGAAGTGCTTCAGAATGTTCAAAGTACTTCATCTTCTTTCCAGCTTGTTTGGCTGCTTCTGAAGCTGCTTGTGGTTCTCTCTACATGCGCACATAGGCAGAGAGCTGCAAGTTCCTGGGAAAACATGTGGCTGCTTGTGTTTTTTTTTAAAGGTTATATGTATACTAGGTTACCATATCTAGGCTGGAAAAATCCAGACAAAACAGTAGCAAAGAATTATAATTTTATCCAACTCCCTGCTACCATCTAGGGGCAGTCTGGATTTTTCCAGCCCAGATATGGTAGCCCCTCTAGTATACATTTCGAAGTATTTATTTCCAAAGATTTGCAAAACTCTACCATGGAAGGTTTCCCATCATCAACTCTTTCATTGTAAATTAAGACCTACTATATTCCCATGCCTTTTTTACCCAGATGTTCTAATAATTATTTTATTATTACTTTTTAAATAAAAAACAATATATAAATAATAAAATAATATATAGGGAGGAAACTCTTGTTATTGTGGGAGTATGCCAATTCTTCAGTGTCGCTTCATCTTCTTTTATCTGTTTTTAATATTCTACACCACCCAAAGTTGTTTTGAACTGGGCAACCTTACAAATCTAACAAATTAAAATTAAATTAAATTAGTGAAAGTTAATAGATAAGATCATACGCCTATATCAGCCTTTCCCAACCTAGTGGAAGTTGAAGCCCAACATACAGTAGTTGGCAATTATCAGGCTGGGGAAGGCCAAACAATTCTTACAGGCATCAGTGAAAGTGTTTATCCAAACCTGTATCATGGATACATAATATAACAAAAGGAAATTGCATATCGGACACAACTTCAAATAAGTGTGTTCCCAATTTAAGAATACGTGAGTGCCTTACATTACTTTTTATTTCACTAAGCTGCTGAGTAAAAATTTCCACAAAGGAAATTAAGAATATAATTAAGTTCTCCTTTATAGTGACTGCTGAAACATGCAGATGTTCTCCAGAATAAAAAACAGTGGTTTGGTAAAATTACCCAACAATTTCACAGCTGAACTGAAGCTTTAATCCAGTTCTCCTAGATCAGAGAAAATTAGGTATATTCAAGTCTCATTAAGATTCTATGGATTTAATCAAATAGTAGAATACTTTGGCTACTGTATTTCAACAAACACAGCCTGGATTCCACCCAAATATTATACCTACTAACTGCATAAGATGAAGTGGGCTCTCATTAGACTCAAAGATATTTCAAGCAACTAACTGCTTTGCTTTTAACCAAACTGCAAATTAATTAACTGATTACAATAACATTACAGTATCAATAAAGGTCATATGTTGAGGTAGCTGAATGAACCACTCTCAAAGATGGAAAATAACACCTATTATTAGAAATGTTAATTGCCTTAAGAAAGGTAGGAACTCTTGAGTACTAAACTATAATGCTTTCATTATGCAATCCTTTGCAAGAGCCAACTCAAATAAAAGTCATTTTAACTATACTCCAGAAGTAGAAATAAATCAAAGGTAGGGAACATCTATACAAGACCACCAATTAAACAATAAAATAAATATATATACCAGTTTAATATAATTATTTATTTATATAATTTACATCACATCCAACTCCATAGACTGAGCGGCTCACATAAAAATCATAAATCTCATACAAATTGTAAATGCTGCTTCATTTGTATTAATGGCTACAGTCAAAACTCAGCCTAGCACAACTTCTAAGCAAAATGGTATCATAGCCCAATGAACCTATTTTTGGCAATTTTACTGGCCTTCAAGCCATTGTCAGGCAAGTAAAAGACGAACTAAATGGTCCACTTAGTATGCGCAGAATGGTAGGACTCAAACTGCATGCACCTGAATTAATTGTAAAATGAGAGTGACAAATACTATTAGGCAGCCATGGATTATTTAGAAGAAATGCTTATTTAAGACACTAATAAATATGAGCAAAATTAATATGAAATATTTAGATACTTTTGTTAGAATTAGAAGCCACTCTCTTGATGGAGAAGGATTCTCTTCTTTATGAAATATTATCCTAAATAACCATATTTAGCCTCTGGTAGATTTAATGAATTGATTGATTGATTGATTGATTGATTGATTGATTTAAATAGCTTGGTACAGTGCTGAATATCAAAGTCTCTCAGGTTTACAATAAAAAACAAATTAAACAATTAAACAAAATTAATAATTAAAATCAACAAAATCTGTACAAAAAGATATGTTGTAAGGACCTTTGAAAAAATGCCTCAGGAAAGAAATTCCAAAGAACTGAGGCTGCAACAAAGAAGACTTGATCCTGACTGCCACCAGATAAGCCCACAGGAACTGCAGGCAAGCCTCCTCAGATGTTCATATACAAAAATGCATTCTCCCATGGACCTAATAGCATGGACCTAAGTGATACAGGGCTTTAAAGGTAATGACCACCACTTTGCATTTTGCCCCAAACAAACTGGCCTTCAGTTCATTGCTTAAAGCACAGGTATTTTTGTTCTTTCTGTTGTGCCTGAGACCAATCTAGCTGCCAAGTTGTATACCAACTGAAGTTTCCAGACTAGATACAAAGACAACCCCATGAGGAGCACATTACTAAAATCAAGACCGGAGATAACCAGGGCATGCAGAAAGGAACACAGTTGGTGTATCAGCAGAAGCTAATAAAGATGTTTCTGGCCTTCGACCCACTTTGGGAAACAAAGAGAGATTTTGGTCCAGAAGCACTCCCACACTGTTTATCTGCTTCTTCTGTGGCAGTGCAATCTCATTCAGAGCAGGCAAATCTTCCAGGTCTCTGGAATTATGGCCCCTCGCAATGAGTAGCTCTGTCTTGTCTTGATTCAGTTTCAATTTATTATTCCCCATGTAGCCCACTACTATCTGCAAGCAGACATTCAGGGAAACCATATCATTTACTGAACATGTCACAGAGAAATAGATTTGGCTGTCTTCAGCATACTGATATCAACCAGTTCCAAATTTCCTGATGATCTCCCCCAGTGGCGTTATGTAGATACTGAAAAGCACTGGAAACAGAATAGAGCCCTAAGGGGGAAAATATAATAGCTCCCATTTCGATGAGCAACTGTCTCCAAGCGATACCATTTGCAGTCTACCTGAGAGGCAGGAATGGAACCACTGTAAAGCTGTGCCTCCTATTCCCAAATCTCTCAGGCAACCCAGAAGGACACCATGGTTGATATTATTGAAAGCTGCCAAGAAGTTAAGGGAAACCAACAGAGTCACACTCCTTCTGTCAATCAGAAAAGACAATCAATTAGACCAACTAAGGCAGTCTCAGCCTGTATCCTAAAGCCAGTTTGAAATGAATCAGCATCATCTGTTTCTGCCTGAAGCCAGCATTCTCAATCACCTTACCCAACCATGGATGGTTAAAAATTGGCTTATAGTTGTCCCTCTCTGAGGGATCCAGAACAGGCTTCTTAAGAAAGGGTCTAATAATTGCCTCCTTTAAAAAAGAGGAATCCTGATTTCCGTAAGAGATGCATTTTATTGTTAACTAAGGGGTCTCTAATAACTTCCCAGCTACAACTTACCAATTAATTTGGATAATAATTCAGAGAAAAGGTATTGTAACAATACCTCTGTAATAGACCTCTGGGAGTAGGAGGTGGGATATGATTCATATCCCTCACAACTTAAAACTCAGCAGGCCATGAGCTTGGGGGTGAAGAATACAGGAAAAAAACCTAGGGTTGTTTTTTTTTTGCTATCGGTTTATTTTACGCTGTACTTTATCAGAGTCGAGTCCGGCATTCATCTAGCCATCTACCTCACTGTTTTACCACCTGCAGTTCATCTGTGTACCCGTTGTGGAAAAAAGGGCACTTAGGAACAAATATGCTGTTTTCCCTAACAAACTCCTTATTCTATAGATATTAAGAAATCACTGGTGCAGCCAACCCCAAAACCTTTCAAGTCCTCTTTGGATCCAACTAACCAGATAAAGATCTACTAATGACAATATGGAAACCTTTCTCCACTCAAGTGATACCTTCATGCTCAGAACAAAATACCAAGTGAAGCATTGGTTCTGCATCGATTGGGATACGCTCCTAGTCGTCTTGGCTGCTATGAGACACTCCAGCCCATAAGTAGACACTGAAATTCCCCACCAGGCTCAGGATCTCTAATACAAACTCCATGATCAACTAAGATATTCCATATAGTGGTATGCTAACAGAAGTTTCAGTGAATTTTCAGTGTATAAACATTGAGATATACTAAGTATGATCAGTCTTTCACAGGTATCTTGGGCAAGGGTGAAGCTGTTCTTATACTGTATATCAAAGTCACACTACTCCCTGCCTACTTTCTCTGGCTTGCTCTATTACAAGAATACATGGCCAGGAGAAGCTTGGCCCATTCCAGCCAGCTGTACCTCTCAACCAGGTCTGTATTACACAAAGCAAAAGCTTCTCATTCACAATCAAATCACAATGATTTCTTCTATTCTGAACCAACCTGGCATAAAGCAAGGCCAGATTTTCTGTTTAGCTGGAGCCATTCTCAAGACCAGAGAACTAACAAGGCTGCCAAAAGAACAGATAGCTTTTAATGTCTTGTCTCCCCTTCCCTACAATGACCAGCCAAACTGCCAGTGCCAACTCTTCTATTTCCCATCACTACTACGTTTGCTGCCCCAAGTTCCACAGATGCAGACTCTGCTCCCTTCCCCAACAACACAAACTTTATTGGATCAATTAAACACTTTAATACGATAACACATAGAGAGAGACTTATAGACACATACACATAGGAACTCTTCAGCCCATTGTCAAAGTAGGAAACCATCAGGAATCATTACCTTACAACCCACCAGGAAGACTAAATATATAGCTTGAAGTGGCCACCAAGCTCTCACTTCAGCCACCATTTCAGCCACCATTTCCCAGCCCTCTACCTCTTCCCAGAAGGTCAGGTGGGGTCAAGAGCAATCCCAATCACTCTTCACATAAAACCCAGACACATATTATACACCTATGGAGTATGGCCCTCACTCTTGTGTCACTCTTGAAGTGGATCCTCTGAAGGAGCAAACCCTTTGGTGTCTCTGCTGCTGGGGGGACTGCCAGTCCAGGCCACCTAGTCAGCCTCCAATGCAGCTCTCCCCGAAGAAATAGGAAATGGCAAGATACTAAACAGTCCCAGAGAGGAAGGAGTTCTCAGCAAGGCCTTCACTTCAAAGCCAAACAGACTGCAATCCAAAAGCAGGGAATAGATGTAAAAGTCCCAGAATAATTTCTCTTATCTGCTCCTCTGGTGTTTCCTGCTGGAGATGTTATTGTGTAACTCAGGGGTACCTAACCTTTTTAGCTCGAGGGACCGGTTTCGTGGAAGACAATTTTTCCACGGACCGGGGGGGTGGGGTTTGCAGGTGGGAGCCAATCGTGTGGACAGAGGACGGGGTTTGCAGGCGGGAGCCAATCGCGTGGACCGGGGGGCTGGGTTCAGAGACCAGTATGGCGGCCCAGTTCCTAACAGGCCACGGCCCAGTACCGGTCAACGGACTGGGGGTTGGGGACCCCTGGTGTAACTAACATAAACTATGGTATATGCCTTAGATGGGTGAGTCCAGATCCTGTTACTTGAAAAAAGCAATGGTTTAGTATGCTGTCTGAATCCAGCCATAGAATTGTACATTGGTTGAATGTGCACATATCTATCATCCAATGATTCTTGTATGTAAATCAAGGTTTCTAGTTTACATATTGATAAGTAGGAGTTATATATAATTTGACCTTGATCAATCTTTATAAAAGGGTGTAATTTGTATATATACTTTACATAAGTGTACAACTTGATAACACACAAGAGTCTCAGCAAAGGACATACTGACCAGTCTCATACATCAAACTAGTGTTTCACTATAGTTTATTTCTTTGCAATGGCCGCAAGGAAGATACAAAAGTTTATTTCTTTGCAATGGCCATGTGGTGGATTTCGGCACTGCCGCTGGTTCTCAGGAAGGAGGGAGCGCATTCCAAGGAGGTAAGTGGACTCACAGTCCAGAGAGCGTTGGTGGGAAAACAAAGAGGTTCAGGGTAGCCCCACCCTAGTCTCTCCCAGGTTATTTCCCCTTAGGTTAATTAGAGTAGCTTTAGTCTGGCAAGATTCTCTCTGTACGGTGAGAGCAAATTAAGAACTGGAGTTTTGAATGCACTGACTCGTTGTTCTTGGGCTGGCCCTGACAGGCCACAAGGAAGATACGAAAGCAGATGTTGACAAATACTGCTGTTAATTCTAGAGGGGATGTATTTAACTGATTTGGATTGTTGTAATTTTATATGAATTTTGCTAAAACCTACGGTTGCAAATAAATGTAAATTTACTATAGTTTATTAAACTACATTGTACTAACATAATGTACAAAGAGTTGACACTTACAGCATAAAAGGCTACATTCAACATGGATAGACTTCTGCTCCACCAATGGAACTTTCCCTTGTCGTTCTCCCACTTTAGAAGTCTACTGAATCCCTTTCTGCACATTATACAATTTGAACAGTTTAGCTGGCTTTCCATTCCATTCTTCTCATAGGTATTTAGATGGTTAAAACCTTTGAGAAGAATAGGTTAATTTTAATTAATTGATCTTTGATACATTTTGAATACATTCATTTTTGCAGCCATTATTTCTGGATAGCCCACAACTTTAAAAAACTTGCCAATTAATTTGAAGATATTAGTTTTAAAAGGATAAAACTATTTATCAGCAGGAAAAATCAGGCATTTATGATAGGCCTGAGAAAACATTTATCCACCTCTAAATCCTAAAAAACATCTGGAAAGGCCGTTCCCAGCTGTCACCTGTCTCACTTTGGAAGCTTAACAATTCACAAAGATCTCTGGACCAACAGCTTGAGAAGCAACTTGGAACTCTGTTCTTATATATGATAACAGCAGCAAGACTCTTATACGTACGCTCAAAGATGGAAGGATGCACAAATTCCCTCCATGGAGGACTGGATGATTAAGTTAATGGAACTGGCGCAAATGGCTAAACTGACAGCATTGATAAGAGAAAATACTGCAACTGGATTTGTTTCTATTTGGAAGCCGCTTTTGGACTATTTGCTTGTAACGGAAAAAAATGAAGTTCTGATTTTGGGTTTTGATGATTAAATGGTTTGATTTTAGAGAAATAATGTTATTAAATGTTTAATTAATAGCAAGAGATTAACTTTTATGTGCTTTTATATCTGTGTTGGAGAAGGTCGGAAGTCACCTGTCTTTATGTTTTTCTGTCTATTCTTGCACTGTTTTAGTTTTCCTTGTTTCTTTTTTAGACTTGTATTCTATCTGTTCTATATTCTGTATTTTGTGTTTTAATTATATTTTGAAAATTAATAAAGCTTTATTAAAAAATTCACAAAGATCTCATGACTTTCGTATATATGGGAGAATTTTCTCGTATGTCATTATTTGAGAAGAATTGGGACAAATTCATGAAGGATAAAGTTATCAAAGACTACTGGCTATGCATCCGCATAGTTACTAGTGATAGGATCAGAAGAGGTACTATGGAACAAAAATGGAAGAAAGCCATCACTCCCCTTCCTCTTTCCAGAAGGCTGGTCCTCTTATTTAGTTGTTTCTTTGATCCTTTTTTTTAATAATGCTTTAGTCTACTGCTTCACTGTCTTTCTTTTCAAACTTTAATACATATACCCATTTCCTCTGACCCTTCCTGTTCATGAAACTCAACCCATTCAAACCTTCAGCACAAATATAAATTAATCAATTTATTCATTAAAAAATCAAATAACAACTAGCAGCATTTCCAATCTTAGTATATTGAATAAATGGAAAAGAGAGCCAGTTTGGTCTAGTGGTTAAGGCAACGGGCTAGAAACCAGGAGTCCGTGAGTTCTAGTCCCACCTTAGGCATGAAAGTCGGATGGGTGACCTTGGGCCAGTCACTCTCTCTCAGCCCAGCTCACCTCACAGGGTTGTTTTTGTGGGGAAAATAGGAGGAGGAAGGAGTATTAGGTATGTTTGCCGCCTTGAGTTATTTATAAAAATAATAATGGCGTGATAAAAATTTAAAAATAAAATAAATAAATGAATGAAATAATAAAATAATGTACAAATAATAAGTAATAACATATGAACTATATTTAATAAAGGGAAATATGCATAATGACAAGATAAGCAGCTGGTTATAATAAAAATGTGAATGAAGAGTCCACAGTAACCAGCCAAATGAACCGTAAGACCAAAGTAACATTATTTGCTATATAAATTATTGCCCAACAGGATGATGGGGAGCCATCCAATTTCACTGGGTCTTGATCATGAGAAAAGAATAAAATTTAGAGCAACCTTCCCTTACCTGCTGCCCTGCAGACTATAACCCCCACGGTTTACAACACCTGAAAGGCATTAACTTGGTTACAACTGCTGTAGAAGAATCCTGGGGCATATATTTGATTTGAAGGACCTGTCTTCCCTGTAGTTTGTGGGGTGTTGAGACAGAAATTAAGAAGTATTAAGAGAATATGAAATGGGTACTATCAGGCAACCAACTCTCAATTCCATCACAGAACTTTAAATTTCATTCAGAAATAAATGCTTAAACTCCCCTTGACTTTTTCATTTGGGGAGACACCTTGACTACCATCTTGCATCTAATTTGTTAATTCTTACTTAGCCTAGTAAAATTTTTAATTTTTTGCAGTAGTCATAAGGGATGTTTGAGAAGTAATTTTTGGAAAGACCCATCACACTAATTATTCTCAGCTTCTGTTTGTTTTAAGAGAATGTTGTTCCCAACAATGAAAGATCAAACATTTTAAAACCAAGATGCATATTTGCCTATCTCACAAACCATCAGGACTTTCTAAGTCTAGTTAATATCCACTAAGGGGTTGACGTGATTCATATCCCATCTATGCTGAGAACAGGAACATGAATGCTGCAAATGATGGGCTGAAGTGGTAGACAGAATATAAGCAGAAATGCTGCACGTGGGGAAACGTAATGCAGAAGATTGAACTCCAATTCCCATCAGCCCTAAGCAGCATACCTAACAAGATCTACATGTTGCTCATTTCTCATCTGAAAGAATCAAACAGAAGGGGAGGTAGAAGTCACCCCTTAAGACTCCTAGAGATCACTGCCAGCTAGTTTGGAAATACTGGAAGCAGGTTAATAAATAGTCTCAGCTGGTATAAGTCCACTTTCTATCAATTTGTATGCTGTTAAAAATAAATGAAATTATCTCTAATCTTAAATTAACTGGTCTCCTCCTCTGTAACAATGGAAAATAAGTTGGTGCTTTAGAACTTTTAAAGTTCTCCGTGTGTGATCCACTCAGTAGCACCAGCCTAACTATTAATAAGAGCAAGACAGCCTGCCGCAGGCAAATATTTTAAGAATAGTGTTTGAAAGAAAACCCTGACAATTACTGAAATGTGTGTCTGTGTGCATGTATTTATACTACCCAGTCAGTAGCATAATTTGGATTGTATGCATCAATCCAAAAAGGCTTGAACTATTTAAACATGAAATAGCTATCTTTTCTATAAAACATAGGAAAGCTGAATAAAAAATTATTTATTTATTTATTTATAATTCGATTTATATCATCGCTCCATCTCCCCCTAGGGGGACTCTATGCAGGTGAATATGTTTAATAAGAAAGATACTCCCAAAATTTAGATTAAGACCTTTATTTTGTTTTTCCTTGTTTATTTGTTACAACATAATCCCCAGGCATATGGCTAACCATTGCTTGATCATTATTCTAGCTGAAAGTAAAGCTACTGAAGTTTAGGATTCACATCTTACAGGGTCTCTTTCATCTCTAATTATTACTAAACTAGCATAATTACTCAGTGTTGCAGTGAAATCTGATGCATGCTAAGCACTCATACTTGCCTAAAATTAAAGGGAGATATTGTTCTAGCGTTTGTTAAGCCTACAACTGTACCCCACATTTCTAAGGTCTGAATTTTCTTTTAAACTTCTTCATTCTTGTTGGCGCAGGCTATTCCTAAAACCTCTCTCCCACTATTTATTTACGATGAGGGAAGTTAAAAGAAATTACAATCCTTGTATTTCAGCTCTTTATACTAATCATATTGGTAAGTACATTTAAATGCTACATGTACACATTTTCAGCACAAAACAGGAACAAATAAGGCATCCATAATTCTTGCTAAGCTCCTGGTAGCCCCGAAGGCAAAAAAATGAAACACAAGCCCACATTTTCTTTCCAATGGGACCGATGCTGATCTCTGACAAACAGGTACCAAAAAAATCCAAGCACATGTGAGAAATCACACACTGAATCTTGTATAACTCTTTTAGAGCATTCATAGTTTCAGAATGCCATGCAAATATATAATAATATATACTGAAAAATACTCAATCCAAAAATATATTGGAACCTGACAGTTTCTTAATTTTCCCATTTAGTTATTGCCACATTCATATTGAGAGTATTAACTTTGTAACTTGTCAAAACACAAAGATGCCATGAATTTGAGTACAACATGACATTTGTACCAAAGAAATGGAACTTACTAAAATGTAAAATATTACTTCTCACAATCCAAGAACTAATTGAAACTACAAATCTATGCAAAGAATTCTAGCTCAACGTTGCAAATCTGTACATATTTTCTATATTTTCTATATATCCAGACTGATAAATTCAGCAATAATTAGATGGCAATTTAAAATTTAACAGTAAGATATCTGTATAACTTCGGTCTTAGGGAAACATATTCAGCTCATAATTGTGTAGATGTATATATAGTGTTCTTCTTCAACAACAACGTAAAGAATTAAGTCCTGCTAATACCTCTGCTTTGGTACTTTATTTCTGAAGATGGAATAGGATAGGGATTTGCCCAAAAATTGCCTTTAACTAGAGGAAATATGATAAAGGAATGGACCGGTATATTGGCAAAGCAGCACAGGAGTTGAAACCATACTGAACCTTATGGCATTGAGTAGAAAACCAGTGCATGTTAACTATATCAACAACCATCACAATCATCAAAAATTGCAAAATGTGGCAGATTCATCCTAAAAACAAACGAAGTTTTGGCTTGTAGGAAAAAGATAAGGAATGACTCTGACAAAATGTGCATTTTAACTAGCATGAAGCCAACACATACAATATCTCAGTGGTCATATATCCCACTTAGATATCCTGATCCAAGGTAAATCATACCAGTGGTACCAGCTTCTAAATCTATAATAAAAACCAAATAAATAAGGAAAGATCTCACTGGATGATGGAACTTTACTTTGCCTACAGTGTTAGACCAAACCAAGGTAGCAGTCTTCTTACAATGAATCATTTCTGATTTACAGGCCAAGTGAAATTTTATTAATTATTCTTCTGTCCCTTTTAAGACTGTAATTCTACAGTGCTTTGAAATTGGTCGTTTTCAGGAAAAATATTTTAGAACAAGAGCAATAAAACTGGAAGACATTGAAAACATGCTATAGGAATACTAATAATTACTATAATTATATATATTACTATAATTTTGTCAAATAAATTATGTAATGCTATAAATTACAACATCTAATGGCTTCTAAGCTGCTGTCTGTGTAAAGGTTGAAAAAGGAGAAACATTTAACATGAAGAAAGATGGAATACTCATTGACTGCCATTCACTCTGTGAGGCACTGTTGCTAAATTACAATTCTCAATATTGCACCAACATCTGTGCTTTTCTATGCAAACATATTTTAGCTCTCTAAAATGTGACAGAAGTGATGTGTTGATATACATATCTGAAATTGTAAATCAGATATATATTTTTCTACATTTCTAGCCATTCAGAAAGTTAAGAAAATATAGCCATCATATCAGAAAGTTAATTTCAAAGCATTTTAGGACTTTACTACATATCATTATAACCATTTCAAAATACTTCAATCATGTTAAACATAGTCTACTGGTAAAAATGCAGTTTCTTCTGCTGAAAATCAGAAAAATCTACAAATGAAAACTGTAGTCCTATACACGTTTACCTGGATGAAAGTCATATTGAAATCAGTAGATCTTACTTCAGAATAGGCACATAAAGGAATTTAATGCTATGAAAGTGTGTCTGGGTCAACACAATGAAAATACATTGTAAGGGGGGAAATATTTAAATAATATGAACATTTCCTTAAAATTGTGTGTCTTGTTAATATCCCTGACATGGATAATTTAATGCTCATAATTTCCTCCATGGTTGTTGTGGCATATTGAATATACTTTGAGGTGGTTAAAAGTTTATAAATATATTTAGGTGGTCACTCTGGACATATTTACTTGGAGGATGCACTTCTTTACAGGTAAATTTTGCTGAATCAATGCGATTTATGTTCAAAGAACATGTTTTACAACCAACATCCAGAATTGTACTCATAGTGAAGTACTACAATGGTACTGAATAATTCCTCTATCTCATATCGAATATCATTTCCATCCAGAAGGAACACAATAATTGGATATCTAACTGAAAATAATAATTTTCTATTTTAAAAAAGATACATTAATGATCAAACACCGAAAAAGAAAAATAGTATTAGAAGCCATAGAATATGCCAAATTACAAAACCATCACCATTCTTTCCAACAGGCTATGTAAAGATATGACATGTTTTATCTCCCTTTCCTCTGTTGCTTAGGAAAATGTAGCAATGATTTTGTACATGCACAAAGGCCTATCTTGACCTTTTGATGCTGTGAATATACTTAGTATATAAGTGACAGCTCAGCTTGTTCATTCTTTATTAAAAATCTAGTTTGAAGGGGACAACTTTTAAACAGTGAGATTTCAAGCTAGCTTTTCTTCAGATAAATATACTGTACAGCATATTTCTCCTTTCTAGTCAAGGGGAAGAAAACAAAACTCAATCTTTTCAAATGTCATGTCATATAGAGTATACAAAAGCAACCTGTAGATACTGGTCTTTTAAACTCAAAATAAGTATTATGCTTTAAACACTTGTAACTGAATTTATTGAAAACAGTTTCTCATCACTACCTGAATACACTTGCACAATTTATTAGCATTCTCATCTAGTATTTATGGTGGTCATCATTTTCAAGTGGAGATTTTACTTCACAGGCAAGATTTTCATAAAAAAACCTAAGCAAAATAAATTACACTTGTAATGAAAGTCGTTAATTAAGATTTTGAAGCACATGTTCAGAAGCCAACTTTCAAATCAAAAGCACAGAAATGATCAATGGTACAAAAATAAACTGCCTTTGAAATCTTTTCTTCTCTTACAGGACCATAACAAAGTGATCATCAATCCTCAAGGTGTTTATTCCATAATAATTTTATGGAATTATTAGATAATGTTCCCATTTTTAAAATAATACTGCATATTACTACTTTTCTCCACATACTTTTTCAGCAAAGGGGAGGCAGTGGAGACTTAATTCCTACTTAGTAGAGTAGGTTTGTTGATTCACTGTCAACACTCACAGATTTAGGAGAGCTTTTAAAATATATCTTCGCCCTGAAAGTTTGAAACTGCATTTTTAATCAACAGTTCTTGCTTATCTTTAAATGATTTGTGCATTAATCATTTTAGAGAAATAAAAAAAGAACTAAGGCTGCAATCCTAAACAGACACAGATACAACTAACATTAAAAAAGAAAGAATTGCCACAGTTAAGCAATAAACTGATTTAATTGGACTATGCCAAATATTTATTCTTCTTCATGAATATACTACTTAATTGAAAAAAATTAGTGATTTTTTTAAAAGCAGCAATAGCAGAATATGTAAACTTTGGAACAACTTCAACATGCCAACTCTTATTTTCCTTCAAATAATACCAAGCAGTTTAAAATCAACTTAATTGGGGTGGGGGGAAGGGGGGGTAAAATAAAGCTGCCTAGAGAAAAGATTTGTAGAAATAACTTATATAGCAACGTTCTATAGCAACGTTCTAAATATTGCATCAGTTATGATATATCAGATGGCATTAGCATGTATTATGACTAATGAGACTAATGAACAGAGTAATGTCTTGGAATGTGTAAATGCTGCATTTAAATAACTTATTGTTTAGGTCAATACTTACTGTCAATGACAGTACTTCTGACACTGGGATACTAGTCTTTGCTCATGCGCTATAGGTACAGATCAAAGACTATTTTATACATTCACACAGAAAATGGAACCTAAATATTTATTTAATTTTATATTTTTGTTCACATAACAACTTTAGGAAAATAAAATTCATAGGTCCAATGATGGAGGGTTTTTTTTTTTCCAGGCCAATTTCTTTTAACATCTTCCCACAAATATATGGGAACACAAATGTTTTATTGGCCATAAAATCCTGAAGGCATATAAATTATTCCTCTTTAGAGAAGCTAATGGAAATAAACATATGCACAATCAACACAACTCCCATTGTAAAGTAATTTTAAAAGACAGCTGAAGAACATCAAATTTGTTCCTCAAAGCTGTCAGACTAAAGCATACTTGAACTATGTAATCTTCAGTCAATGAAAATTATGCAGAGATTAAATGAATGCAAGGTTGCAAATTGTGTATATACTGCTAGAGAGATTTAGAGGGCTGGCTTATCCTATTGATCATAGGATAACTTCCTTCAGCTTTAGATCAGTCCCCAATAGATAACTTTGGTAGAGTTTTTATTCCAGCCAAAGACATCCCCGTTGTACTGGACTGAATGTTTAAAAAGACTACCCATTAAAGTCATTCCTACCAATATATTATTTTAACTTCAGTCAGGCAAATCCTGACAAAGATTGCTATATAAAATCAGGATTAACACTTTAAATTTGCTATTAATTTGGCTGCATCCCAAACATATTCAGGAGTCTTGGGTTCGTAATCCAACTTTCCCAAACTTCAAACAGTGTCTTTCCATCCTCTGCCTCTCATTAGGACATGTGAAACATTATCACTAGCTCACATTTAATTACAAATCTCCCTCTATCCAGCCAGGACGGGAGTGAGAAAATAACTTCTAGCTCTTTGTTAACCTATAGTATATGATTAACTCCAACAGCAGAAATAGAGCAACTTTTCTTTCCCCAGTGCAAGATATCCATAAACTAGGCTGAGTTCTCCCTTTAAAAGGAAAATTGGGGACTACAGCGGAAGAGCCAGTCTT
>JALMGJ010000003.1:174893773-174956273 GCA_023362775.1 Charina bottae | reverse complement strand
TCTGGATTGACATTCCTTCAGAAACAAAAATTGGAAAGCAATTTCTAAGGTGAATTGTGACAGGGAAGCACATCATTAGGAGAGCTTATGCAGACTAGAAAAATACTGGCCCCCGTTGTTCTCAAAAGTAAAAAAAAACATGTTCACATTCTGAAGCACTCATACTGTTTTATGTGTATGGATAACATTACAGGATAAATATTGCAGGTTTTTTTTTTACATATGGCCTAATTTCTTTGCTGAAATTGCATTAAAAGTTTGAGGAGCTGTTTTTCAGTTACATGCAAATGTAAGTGATTCTGTCTAAATATACTGTACTACTTTGCACAGCTCCTTTATAGGTTTAAGCTAGGGTAGGAAATGTAGTAACAGGAGACAACTGCATTAAGTGACTATCTCCCCAGTTTTCTAAATGTTTCTTACCCCTCCAGGAATAAATCTCAATTCAGGAAGCCAAGCATTCATCAAAATTTAATCTGTTTCTTTAAATACACAACAAAAACTAAAGAAGAGCAAAACATAAAGCTTTCTCATAAGCTTCAGGCTATATCTATACATGACCTGGATAATTTTCTAAAAGGAAATGCCTCCCGTCCAATCCTACAACCATTTAAAAAGTAAAAACACTTGAAATAATATATTACACTTGCTCTTAATGCATGATTTATATGCTGTCATATGTCATTCACTTTTTTTCTTAATTTTAATGTGAGATAAAACTAGGATGGAAGGACTAGTGAAGCAACAAACCATATAAATGCACATCATGTTGAGGTTTTTGTTAGTTGTGTTTTAAAATATTCACATATTTATATTTTTGCACTCCAGAAGCATGGATGTAACAGAATAAATAAGGTTTGTAAATGATATGAAGCATCCAAAGAATTTGGAAATATTCAATATCAACCAAAATTAATCCACAGTTTAAAATATCCACAGCAAAACAATCCCTTTGAGAAATTTCAAATCAGTGACAAAATCGCAATCCTGAGGTCCAAACCACTGGGGGAAAAAATAACCCACTGCTCTCACTACAGGTTAGTAGGTTTCAGGCTATTTTCTTTCTTCTAATCTCACTTATCTTTTATGAATTTTGCTGGCGTGCCACCACAATTCATTAGAATCAAGTTGCTATGTCTTCACAGACAGCAGGAGTGCAAAGTTTACTAATCGCAAAATGCACTGAGATTTTCCTCAACAGTGTGGTTTTAAAACCCCTGAAGTCATGTGAAATAGGAGACCTGACCTCAAGACACTATAAACCTGGCTGGCCTGGTTGTGGGTTGTAAGGTCAGGCTTGCTGGGGTAGGTCCTGCGGCTGTTTCAACCTAATAGTAACATTTGATTTGAACAAGATTGTGTTAAAAGCCCAAGTTTCATGAATTCATCTGTATTATTGGTATGTCTGGAACTTTGCTGAGAAGCTGACATTCTAAAGCACACAAAGAGAACAATGATCAAGGAAGTACAAAAAAGGAAGGTGGAACTACTAAATAGATAACATTATAAACTGAGGGGGGGAAATGTTATTTTTCTGTTTCATCCTGCTTCATTTTCTTTGCCTTGTTTCTTTGTCCTCCCCTTTTGTTATTTTCACTGTGTATTCCCTACTTTCTGTGGATTTCTCCCTTTCTCTCGTCGTTAATCCATGATTAAAAGCACATAATTTTGTATAGAATTACAAATGTTACCTGTTTTGTATTGGGTTTTGTGAACTCCATTAATAAGCATATGAGAAACTACATTACTGTAACTGCACTTCACAGAACAGAAAATCATGCATGTGAACTGATATCATTTCAAAAGTAGATAAACAGTCACTTGTTGAGATGAGCAGCAATGGAAATCAAATAAACAGTTACTTTTGACAATTATTTTTTTTAAAAAAAATAAAACACGTAGGATATAAAGAGTTGGGGGTGCATTCTTTTTTCTGATTATTTTGTGTTAGTGACTTAAGAGGTATTCTTCATTGAAGAAAAGGACCCATATGGTCAAGTTTTATTCTTTCTAAGTGTTTTCTCTTTATAAAGTATGGAACTGGGTAAATCAAATATTTTAAAAAATTATAAGCAACTAAAGAAATTAAATTGCAATCAATCAGCAAGGACCAGATGGTATTCATTGGAGAGTTCTAAAGGAACTAACAACCAGTATAACTGAGCTGCTAACAAAAATATGTAATTTATCATTGAAAAGTCTCTACTAGCAACCTGGAGAATGGCCAAGGTTATACCCATCTCTTTAAAAGGTGTTAATGATGATCCTGGGAATTAAAGCTGGTAATTCACATTTTGGTATCAAAGGTTTCCTGAGAAAAGAAATAAAATAAACATCTGAAAAAATCTGCAAGTCTATACACTTTTGGCTAACCTCTTATGTTAATGATTCATAAAGTAGTCAACATGCATGAAAATGACTTAATTTTTGAAGAGCTTGTGATAAAGACAGACAGATGACAAAATAATGTAACAGCCAAACCCCAGACATGTCCTATAAGGTTGCTCCCAAATCTACATTTACAGTCCTGTACCTGAGCTTCAGCTACATTGAGTATAGGTTTTCAATTAAATGTGTACAATAGTAAACTACCATGAAAGAAAGAAAAAGCACATCTACTCGTATGTTCCATGAAAATCAAAGGAACCAGTTCCTTAAACGGCGTAAGAACATAAGTAATAAAAAAATGCCAATGCACTGACAGTATAAATATGTGCCTACTATCTTCTTTAAATATTAATCAAACTCCATGTTTCTTTATGAGCGTAGTTAACATGTATGCTTTTACAAATGAAAAACTGAGGCATAAATATTAATTACATGACTTGAGGCTATAAAAGGAATCTAACCCTGTGGCACAGATGCAACAAAGGCATTTGTGAATTCTTCCAAAGTATGTTAAGACCATTTAGATACTTTCCCAGACCACCTCCTTCAAGTGGAATTTTCCCAGCAATGTGCATGCACTGTATATATGGAGGGGAGGCTTAGTGATCAATCCTGCATCAAAGAGTTGTAGGCCTGAAGATTGTCCTTTGCCATAGTGGCTCCAAGCTTTGGAATACCCTGTCGCTAGAACCATGTTCTGCTAGCATTTTGCAAGATAGTAAAGAATGTATTATTTAATTGGACTTCTGCTAGATGGATTTTATTTGCTTACTATTGATGGGCTGCCATGTTATTGTTATTTACATTTATTGTTTGTCTTGATGTGATTATTTCTGTGTGATAGTCTGGTTCCAGAAGTATGAGCCACATATGAAAACATGTTTCACGTGTGAAATCTCCCTTGTCATCCAGATGTCTGTCACTACTAAAGCTAAACAGATGTAAAGTGGCTGCTGCAAAACCAGTTAATGCTACCTCGGAAATTTGTGGACTTTGCAGGATAGAAATTGGACCACTTATATTAATAAAAAAAGTTAATATAATTTAAGAAAACTGAAAAAACAAATGAAATGTTGGTAATTTAAAATGTAACATCTGGAATGGTTCCTAACCTGTTGTCTATGGATCATTAGTAATCCTGAATACTATTACAGGTAGTCAGTAATATGGATACCAAATTAAAAACAAATAAAATGGCATTCTTCTTCATAATTTCATGTGATATGGACATTCTTGACCCAAATCACAAGAATTAAGATGATAGCACCAAAATCTCATGAAGCCATTTCTCCCTGCCTGGATCTAGTAGCAGATACACATACTTATACAAATTGTCTGTCTGTCTATATCGGTCCATACACAGAATATTATGCCACTCTGACCAAAAGAAAATAAATTCACGGGGTCATTGCTTTCTAGGTCTTTCTCCCCCAAAGTTACCACACAGTAGGTGTATTATTTGGGCAGATCCAGTATGCACATATTATATTCTTTGTTTTACAATGCGTAGAAGGTTCATGTCAGAGGAAACATACTTCATTTTTGTTTTGATTACAAGCCCTTTCTTCCAAAGGAGAGCTATGCAGGAGTCCGGCTGACAGAACTTTTCCAGCTTTTCAAATTTTGAAAAAGTCTCAAACCCTGAGTATGTAAACCTATTGCCTTTAGAGAAGCAGCAAATATAATCACCAAGATGCTGATACTGTTCATTTTATAACTCAGTTGCAATTTTATTTTAGAGTGGTTATCATTTACCATTTTTGATGGTTATTTCAGCCATCAAAATAAATGTTTTTTATAGAAAATAAATGGCTGTTACCGAAAAGCAGAATAGAAAATACATGGGGAATGAATGATACCATGTGGAATGACTGATTACAGATTTTCTCAGCTTGGTGCCTCCAGATGTATTGGACTCTGGCTAGGAATTATGGGAGTTGAAGTGCAACACATCTGGAGAGCACCAGATTGGGAAAAGCTGGCATACTGTGCTTCCTCCCAAATTAGACATATATTTCAAATGTTGCCCTGGCCCAATCTGCATGAGGTTCAGTTAACCAGGAGGCCTAGAAGAAAAGTCTTATTTTAGAAGCCACCCTAAGAAATCTACTTTTCCCTTTTCATTTCTTTTACTTGATGAACATTCAGAATGTTCTGATAAGGTAAAGGTAAAGGTTCCCCCGCACAGTCGTGTCCGACTCTAGGGGCCGGTGCTCATCTCCGTTCGTTAGCCGAAGAGCCAGCGTTGTCCGAAGATGCTTCCGCGGTCATGTGGCCGGCATGACACATGCGGAATGCTGTTACCTTCCCACCGAAGTGGTACCTATTTATCTACTTGCATTTGCATGCTTTCGAATTGCTAGATTGGCAAGAGCTGGGGCGAGTGTGGGAGCTCACTCCATCACACGGGGCTAGGGTTTCGAACCTCTGAACTTGCAACCTTCTGATCAACAAGCCTGGCATCTTAACCGCTGAGCCATCATGCCCCCAGATAAGGACTTTTCTTTAATCCCAGAAAATTGCTCAGAAATAAATATATTGTACTAAGCCTTTTTCATGTAGTTCCCCAGGCAATATATTGTATATCACTGTCTTCAGGGGTGTGGCTATGGACCAATCTCTCCATTGCCTTCTAAGTGCTAACCCTACTATTACCATCAGCATGATGTAACTTTGTAGCCTAGTCCAGCGTTTCATCCAGATAGTCCTCCTTTCTCCAGAAATGACAGTAACTAAGTTTACTTTTGAGTAAGCAGTTCTCAACTTATTTTGTAATGTTTCAGCCCCATAAACAACTAGGAATAAATTCCATTGAACTCAGGTCTGTTCTATGGGACGTATCTTTGGTCTATGCCATATATTAAAATTAGTATTGTGCTCCAACTCAACTCAGTTCAGATCACGCTGATGCAGGATATTTTTAACCCACCCTGTCACTAATTCAAAATGCTCAGTGGCACTCTACTTCTGTATACAGTGCAGATGCACTTTAAGGAAAAAGAGGGGTGAAATTAAACTAGTACCTGTTAACAAGCATTTCTTCATATAAAGCCTCCATGGGGGAGGGGTTATATTGGATTCAATGCCCAATCAGTCTGCCAAGAAATTCAACAGATAATGAGATTGTGGAAGTTTGAGAGAGAGACTAACATATATTCATTGCCAATCATAGTTCATTTTTGTCAAGATTCTCTTTTTATATGGTTGTGTGTATGGTAGTATAGTCTTATGAACAATCCCTACTTGATCATCCTTCAGTTAATTTGTTTATCCAATTTTCCATTCTTTACTTTTCCTTTCCAATTCATTCATTCATTCATTCATATACAGTATATATATATGTATATGTATATACTGTATATATACTGTATATACTGTATATATACTGTATATACTGTATATATACTGTATATACTGTATATACTGTATATATACTGTATATACTGTATATATACTGTATATACTGTATGTATATATATATATATATATATATGTATGTATGTATGTATGTATGTATATGTATATATGTATATACTGTGTATATATCTCCGAGTGTGAGACAGAGTCTGTTGAGATCCCCTGGGAGCGTACTTACTTTGTTAACTGGGAACAGTTTGAGCCTGTCGGACCCGAGGAAGTGGACAGAGTTCTCCGAACTGTTAATGCCACCACCTGTCAATTAGATCCATGTCCCTCCTGGCTGGTGAAAGCAGCCCGGGAGGTGACTTGCAGTTGGGTCCAGACGATGGTCAATACATCGTTAGGGGAGGGGGTGTTTCCGGCAGCTTTTAAAGAGGCGCTGGTATGCCCTTTCCTCAAGAAACCGTCGTTGGACCCTACTGTACTGGATAACTTTCGTCCAGTCTCCCACCTTCCCTTTTTGGGGAAGGTGGTTGAGAAGGTGGTGGCGTTGCAGCTCCAGAGGATTCTGGAGGAAACGGATTATCTGGACCCCTTTCAGTCAGGTTTCAGGCCTGGTCATGGGACTGAAACTGCATTGGTCGCGCTTATGGATGTTCTTTGGCGGGAGCGAGATGGAGGTAGTGCATCCATTCTCACTCTTCTTGACCTCTCAGCAGCTTTCGATACCGTCGACCATGGTATCCTTCTGGAGCGGCTCAGGGAGTTGGGGGCAGGCGGCATTGTATTGCGCTGGTTCGCCTCCTTCCTCCAGGGCCGGTCCCAGTCGGTGTTGATTGGGAGCGAGAGATCCGGCCCGCAGGCCCTCTTTTGTGGGGTCCCGCAGGGCTCGGTACTCTCTCCGCTCCTTTTTAACATCTACATGAAACCGCTGGGTGAGATCATCCGTCTCCATGGGGTGAGATATCATCAGTACGCTGATGATACTCAATTATACATCTCCATCCCAGGGGAAGTAAGTGATGCAGTTTCTACCCTGTCCAAGTGCCTGGGGGCTGTAGGGGCCTGGATGGGGAAAAACAGGCTTCGACTGAACCCTAGTAAGACGGAGTGGCTGTGGATTAATGGCTCCTCGATTTCTAGGAAGTTGTCATCTCTAGTTCTGGATGGGGTAGCACTGCCCCAGACAGACCCGGTACGTAACTTGGGGGTCCTCCTGGACTCACGACTCCTGCTTGAAGAGCAGGTGGCAGTCGTGGCCAGGAGGGCCTTTGCACAACTTCGTGTTGTGCCCCAGTTGCGACCTTTCCTGGAGCGGGAGGCCCTTCAAACAGTCACTCATGCCCTGGTTATCTCACATATAGACTACTGTAATGCGCTCTACATGGGGCTACCCTTGAAGAGTATCCGGAAGCTCCAACTGATCCAGAATGCGGCCGCACGAACCATCTTAGAAGTCCCATATTGGACTCATGTGACACCATTACTACGCGAGCTGCACTGGGTTCCAGTTTGCTTCCGGGTGCAATTCAAGGTGTTGGTTATGACCTTTAAAGCCCTTCATGGCATGGGACCAGGTTACCTAAGGGACCGTCTTATCCCCATTACATCGGCCCATCCCATCCGGTCATGCAGGGAGGGCATGCTACGGACCCCATCAGTTAAAGAATTCCATCTCACGGGGTCACGGAAGCGTGCCTTCTCTGCAGCAGCGCCTGCCCTGTGGAATATTCTTCCCCCACAGTTAAGACAGTCCACCTCGCTCCTGGGCTTCAGGAAACAACTTAAAACTTGGCTTTGTCAACAGGCCTGGGGTGGTAAGGAGGGCAGAAACTCCTGGGGATGGCTAGTATAGTAAGATAGTCCTAGAATAGCCCTTCCAAGGCTGAAAGAACACATCGTCTTCTTAATTTTTATATGTATGGTATTTTAAATGGTTATTTTAATGTTTTAATCTTTAATATTCGTAATTTTGATGATTTGTAAACCGCCCAGAGTCCCTTGAGGGAGTTGGGCGGTGAGAAATCGAATTAATAAATAATAAATATGTGTGTGTGTGTGTGTGTGTGTGTGTATCTTATTTTGCTTAAAGACAATTTTTTTCAATTATACTAGTTTATTTTTTTTAGTGTCCACCTCCCTCATATGTTTTTACTACCTACAAATTGTTATTAGCTTATGTTTTTTTAACTCTAGAAATAATTGTGAATAATATATTATTGGGGTGAATATATTCTTCCTTCCCTCTCATCTGATGTTGGTCTTATTAATAGGAGAGTATACACATGTATGAGAGAAGAAAACAGAAAAAGAGAAAGTTAATATTATTTATTAAATTATTATTTAATTAAATTTATATTACCGCCCATCTCCCCCATTGGGGACTCTGGGCGGTTCACAATAAAATATATTGTGAATATCACAATAATATATTAGAGAATATCACTAAAAAGATTGATAATGGGTTGGAAAGGCATAGTCAAGTTGTGCCAGGAATGCCGTGGAAGTTGTCTGAGCTAGCTTTCTAGTATTTTACCCCAATCAGACAAATACTGTATGTATAATATTTATCAGGGTTCATCTTCTCACAATGACCTACATTTTCTGCAAAGTTTGTCCTGCACAGTTAAAACTTTATAGATATCATTAGATGTTCATATCTTTCCCATGCTAGCCCCAATCCCATGCTCCTGTTTATCAGAGAGTTCTTCAGAATCAAGGGCCAATTGAAATGAGTTACCCCCTACTTTCCAAGCTGTGAAAGTCTGACCATGAACTGGGTTGGACAGGCTTGCCCTTGTTAATATTACAGATTTAGAGAATATAAATCAAAAGCAAATTCTTGCATATGACAGCCCTTTTTCAGCCTCTATCTTTTTCTCATGAGGGTCTCCATATAACATAGGCTTATAATAACTCTGGACTAAGTGCTTGGGAATATGAACTATGAATTTGGCAAAAATGGACAGGGCATATTTCCATTTAAAGTCTTTGAAACCATAACCTACGCCTTTTGCTCATCCTGTAGAAATACCCTCCTTTGAGAGGACCAAATTAAAACCTCAAAATGTACTCCTGAGCATCTTTGCAAGTATTATTCAACATTTTGCTTTGCTAAGATTTTCACAGGGGTAGGAGTACTCAATTCTCCCAGAGTTTTGGACAACTTTAAGCATCTGCACAAGTAATTGATATAAAAACAAAATAAGGACAATTCTATTCTCACACTTCAGGGCATAAGCTGATTACCAACTGAGGTTGCAGAGAAGATTTCCTCAGTGACAGACTGTTGCAATTAGGTGCATTATGTGACATTTATACCAGTCCCAAAAGCCTCAGGCACCCAAACAATCCGAAACAGAAATATACAAGACAAGATGGACAACTAGTTTGCTGCAGCATGGCTGTTGTTTTTTAAAGGGCTTTTGTTTTCTACAACAATATGTTTTTCTTATGGAGTTGAACTAGTTTCTCCACCTCTTGGAGTCTCACTATAAATATGCTGTGGACAATCATGAGGGAGAAGAGAAAAAAAAAGTTGTGTTTAAGTGCCAAAGGAAGTTGACAGCTCAAAGCACAAGACAAGTTCTGTTTCCACTTACCCTCAAGAACTGTTTGTACCAATAGATCTAACCCCTGAGAATAATAAGTAGTTACATTTTTGTTTCATTCAATTTTGACAATGAATTAGATCTACTAATGTCTGCAGAGTTCAAACAAAGCAACAGGCCTTCAATTCAACTGGATAATTTTTCATAAATATCACTCAGAAAGTCACAATAACAGCTTAAAATGCCATTTTACTAGGTTCTGTGCAAAAGAATTTTCAAAAATAAACAAAAATACCTTTTTTATTGTCACTCCCACTTCCCATCCCCAAATCTCTATGGCAGCTTTGCAAAACTGTACAAAGATTTGCCTTTTTAAAAGTCATCAGCTGTCAAAGTCATTTTGAAGGTTGGCATTCATGTTATTAAGGCAAGTACTAAAGCTGAAAGTGATGCTATATGCTGAGCTACTAATACGTTTAGAAAAGCATCCAGTTTGAGGGTTAAATGAAAGCAAAAATAATCACTTTATCCATGTTTCTGAAGAAAATAAAACAGCTTGATGTAAGCTAAATGAATGGGAGCCTGTGACTTGAAAGGAATAGATAGATAGAGGGGGGGGGGAAAGGTCAGAAGACTAAATTTTCCCTAAGGGAAAAGTCATTCTTTGGAATCATTAACCTCCTTCTAGGTCACTACTGGGAGGGGGTGGGAAGCAGCAGGAAACCCTCCTGCTCCAAGAAGAATGGGTGCATCTTTCACCACCCACTGACCTGGCAATGTTATGGCAGACATAATTGTGTTCACAAATCCCCCTTCAGGCACACTTGATTTTAGATTCCTCTTTAAAGAGTCATGATTATCTAGTTATATTGCAATGTGCCATTTATAGTGGATGTTTTCAGGAACCTGCAACATAATTAAACTACTCTTTGTCTGAAAGTCTGGTATCATCTTCATAATCCAGGGAACAATAAAGGTGTAGTAGGCATGCAATCCTAATGTCTTCAGCAGAACTAAATTAATAGCCATAGTTTACATTTTTGGAGACGCAGCTATTTTATTAGCTTGTCTATACGACAGAATGATAATATGGTATTTTATTAGATGGATAAGGCTGAGCTGCCAAGCACTGTTTAAATTGCCACAAGTTTGACTAAAGAGACACTGTACATGTTAGCAGCAATCTTGTTTCTTAGAGGCAACTATAATATGGAGCACTTAAAATCATCTGTATGTCCTCTACTTCTGTTGACTGAGCTTTCCACGCAAGTGCATAGCTTAAAGTTAGGCCGTAGATTTGCATAGCATACCTGGGAGTAGCTGTAAGTTAGCAGTGGCACAATTACTTTGCTTGTGGAAGAGTCCAGATTGTCCATGATAGTGCCAGATAAGGTTGGAAAACCCCCAGCATGAAACTTAAGGAAGCCCCTGCCAGTCAGTGTTGAAAATAATGGGCTGGATGGGCTTGACTTGACTCGGTAACTTTGTTCATGCATGATACTAAGCTACAACGTGATCTGCTTGCCCTTGATTGAGGGTAAGGTACAAACTCAGCTGTTGCTGTGGTATGTGGCTTATGTTAACCCAATTATAATTTATTTAACAAATCTTGGCTCAGGAAACCAGGGGTTTTCACAATGTGTGGAATGTGTGAAACATATTTCAGGTTTTTTTATATTCTGTATATGACACACATTGTTCAACATAAGAAAATTGAGCAATATATTCTTTCTGCTTTTCCATTATTAATATACAAATGAAACAGACTTGATGAAGCACTGGTTAAATTAAGTTAAACTAAAACAAAGCATTGCAACAGATCAAATCTAAGAGACAGGTTCAGTCCTACTTCTAATTCTATACATTCAAGGCAAACACAAGCTAAACTTTTATTTTAAAAGACAGTGAAACAATTACACAAACCCAAGAGACAACCTGAAGTAGCTATGTAAGAAAAAAAAAGATAACATAAACACAGTATCTAGAAGAAGAAATATCACTGTTCTCAAAACATGATGACAATTGGATTGCTACTGAACTTAGGTTTCTCAGAAGTGATTGCCTTTTTACCTATGGTCTCACACTAGGTAAATAAGAAACAACTCACCTAAGTAAGCCTAGTGTATAAATAGTGTGTATAGTTGGCACAGCACAAAAGGAATTATATATCACACTTACTTCTGATATATTTTACATTCTTGTAGGAGGTGTGTATGTGTCCGCACACACAGAAACAACTCACAATTAGGCTAAATGAATTAAATCTGCTGATTGTTACTGTCAAAGAGACTTTTCAAAGTCAGAGAGCTGAAGCTTTTGACAGATATTCCCCATGCAGATGCTTTTGCCAAATATGCATTTCATATAACTTTGGTTACAACCAGTGAACAGCTATTCAGGTTTATAACTGTTGCATGGCTGTATAATTTCATGTATGTAATGCAAGCTTGCTTGGATGAAACAACTCAACTTACGTAACAAGTTCATCTAATGTAAAGAAGAAAGCTCTCACTAAACTATATTATGTGTGATGAAACATAGTGCAGAAAACATGCTCCTGGCACTTCAGACATATCACTAGTATTTTATTTATGCTATACTTTTGTGCAAGTTAAACTAGAGCAAAGGTTTAACTTTTATGTAAAGCAAAATTTCCTAAAATAAGGCAATCTCTTCATTTAAAATAAAAGCAGACATAAAGATAACACAGAAAAAGATTAATTCACAGGTGTCCACTTTCATCCCTATTAACATCTTCAAACATTTAGTTTATTGCTGCTGCTGTAATCATTACAGGCATTTCTAGAAATGAACGTGGTGATCTTTGGTTGCATGTCCGTGTAAACGAGTTATCAGTAACTAAACGCTAAAAGATCCAAACCTTTATGCTACAAAAAAAAAACCCTTAACTCAATACATAGTTCCTCTGTAATGGTAAGGTTTTGAAAATTTATATAGCTGTGTTTCTTTTCTGTCAAAACATTTTATTTCTTAATATATTTATGTCAATATCTGCCCAGTCATTCAAGAAAATGATGGGAAAAAATCTTTTCCCCTTCGATTTGGTTCCTTTTCTAACTGGCTGTTTACTTTGAAATCACTTTAATTACCATACCCAAGGTTCCCACTCTTGCCAGACAATTAAATTGTCCTATTTTACCTTAGGTGGTTTGTAAAGATATAACATGTTAAGATTACCTTTAAATGTAAACCTTTTCCCTGGCTTCCAGTGGGACATGGCGGACTGATTGGTGCTGCTTTTTGAAGCGGAGCTGGTGGCACAGCATTTTCTGGGTGCAGGCTGGGTTCCTGTAGCCTAAAGAATTCTCCGGAGGTAAGGAGAATCCGGGAGATCACCCCATTTGTTCTCCAGACAGCAGTTTCTTGCGGGGAGATTGCAGACTGGAGTTCCTGTGATCAATCTGTGATTGGGACTGCTGGGAGGCGGGGCTGTCATCAAGTTTGAGGCTGTGCTGAAGCTGAAAAACAGACTCTAGATCTTGCCACCCCATTTCTAAAACACTTTATTTTTTTGCTTCATTGTTACCTGAGAGAGGCTTTTTTCAGCAAAAAAAAAAAAGCTGAACCTCTTGGTGATTTTCATTATTTTTGGATTTTTTTAATTTGGAAATTTGGTTTTTTTATATATAAAATGTAACATCGAAAGTTAAGCTTGTTTTTCTATTTTTTTTAAATATGTTAGGTTTTAAGGAATATTGAAGACTTCCCTTACTTCGATGAATCTGTGGAGTTGAAATTTGACCTCTCTGTTTTTACGTTCCTGTGGGAAACTGTTATTACTTTCTACTATGCTGATTGGATACTTCCGTAAATAAGTTGGAAAAATGGAAAAACTTTCACTGAAAAACAAAACTAGCCTTTTTAATGGAGTTCACTTTCTTGAATTACTAGAGGGCACCATAATCTACTATGGTGAGACATGGAAGGAATTAAACTGATTTTCGATGAGCTTTATGTTAAAGTCACTCAAGTTTTGGATCATCTCTCAGACATTTTGGATATTAAATTGTGCCAACAATTGGAGAAAACTGATAATGATGTGAAATACCCAAAGTAAAAAGTCAGTTTTCTAAAGAAGAAGTTGGGGAACAGGGACTTGGAATTAAAAAGAGAATAAGAAAAGATTGAGCTGTTGCAATTTGAAGGAAAGAGAATTGGATTCAAAAAGAGAAGTGGGAAAGACTATTGTTGAAATATAAATTTGGCTTTAAACATTGGATAGTCTCAGAAGAAAATTTGGACTTTTTAAGGTGGGATGATGAAAAATTGGAGGTGTAAAAGAGGAAAGCTCTTTGTATAATATTGAGATATGCAGATGCTTTGGTTTATTTTGAAGTGGGATAAATTTTAAATATTTTTGTTAGGATGGCTTTTTAAGGGTTAAGATTAATGTTTCTGTTCTCTGGATGCTAGAATATTAATAAGTTATTTTTCTTTTACATGTGTTAGTAATAAGATATAGTCAGGTTACTTTTTGTTAGTTACAGCTGGCAGAGAGGATTAAAAATTATAGGGAGGAGGGACAATATTTAGTTATTTCTCTTTGGTGAAAAACTGTGAAGGTTTCTTTTTTATGTTTTTAAATGGGGGGAAATTGTGTTAGCTGGGACTGTTGTAGTGCAAGTTGAAATGGACTATAGAAATAATGTTTACCATAGTTAAAATTGGAGTAAGAGATTGATGGTTTTTTTACTTATATCTTTGATGTAGAAAATCAAAAGTCACTCTATGTATTCTTTTCTATCTATTTAGTTTTGCACTTTTATGGTTTTTTCTTTTTTCTTCAGCTCTGTATTCTATATTTTGTATTTTAACTATACTTTGAAAAAAATTAAATAAAGCTCTAATAAATAAATATATATATATATATATATATATATATATATATATATATATCAGGGTGTAAGATGCAGACAGGAACATATACACTGAACGGCAGAACCAAGTAGCTGGCATTGTGTACAGGAACATCTGCACAGCATATGAGCTAGACCCTCCAAAGTCCAGATGGGAGATTCCACAGAAGGTTGTGGAGAATGACAGGGCTAAGATCCTGTGGGACTTCCAGATCCAGACAGACAGGCAGGTACTGGCCAATCAACCAGACATCATGGTAGTAGACAAGGACCAGAAGACAGTCATGGTGATAGATGTAGCGGTGCCAAGTGACAGCAACATCAGGAAGAAGGAGTATGAGAAGCTGGAGAAGTACCAGGGCCTGAAGGAGGAACTGGAGAGGATGTGGAAAGTAAAGGCCAAAGTTGTCCCAGTGGTGGTAGGA
The DNA here is from genome assembly GCA_023362775.1 of Charina bottae. Taxonomy (NCBI): domain Eukaryota; kingdom Metazoa; phylum Chordata; class Lepidosauria; order Squamata; family Charinaidae; genus Charina; species Charina bottae. Next base: position 174,941,672 of record JALMGJ010000003.1, on the reverse strand, counting down.
GCACTCGGGGCTGTGACTCCTAAGCTGGGAGAGTGGCTCCAACAGATCCCTGGAGCAACATCAGAGCTCTCTGTCCAGAAGAGTGCAGTGATAGGAACAGCTAAGATACTGCGCAGAACCCTCAAACTCTCAGGCCTCTGGTAGAGGACCCGAGGTTGAGGAAGACACATACCACCCATAGGGGTGAGAAGGGAATTATTAAAAAGAATGTAGTCCTAGACACATAAAATTAGAAGTCCCATTGAACTCAGTGAAACTTATTTTTAAGTAGTTATACATAGTATTGTAACGTCTATCTCATTTGTATGGGAGATATTTAGACATGTATGTATGCTTGAGAGTGCAATTCGGCCATGAGAAATACCTGACTGTGAATTTATTGGGACTTGTTCACAGGTAAGTGTATACTGGATTGCAGTTCTGCATTTATTATACTGAAATCCTAGGGATACAATAATTCTTCATTTGACTAGTATCTTTCTTGTCTGCTTGTTTGTCTGCGCGCATATGCACAGATATCTATCTATCTATCTATCTATCTATCTATCTATCTATCTATCTATCTATCTCAATGACAATATTTATATATCTAGTTACATCTTACTTGTTTATGCCAAATGAAAAAAGTAAACATGTTCTTAATAAAAATGAACTCAATTATACTGTATAAATCATTTGCATACAGCAGTATTCTGTATGGAAAATAAGAAATAAAAACAATCACATAAGTTATCGTCTTTCTTCCTAGATGCCCCAGCTGTGGTCTTTCTCACTTGCTGTTTTAAGGAAGCAAGTGTTCCTTAAATAATAAATCTGCACACTTGTATATTCACAAAGACACAACACAGGCCCAGTTCAGATTTTGCAAAGGGTTAGTCCAAGGGTCGGAAATGGCGGCTCGCGAGCCAGATGCGGCTCTTTGGCCCCTTGAGTGTGGCTCTTCCGCAGCTGAACTCACCCCTGCCCCTTCCACGCGATTGGCCCCCGCCCGCAAACCCCGCCCCCTGGCTCTCGCACTGAGCGAGGCCCGGCGCGGAAGGGAGGCACTGCTGGCCCGGGATGCGGCGCTGTCGGAGGCGGCGCAGGAGCGGCTGCAGGGGCTGCTGCGGCTGGAGATGGTGCTGCTCCCCGGCATCCAAGCGAGGGCCCGGGACGTGAGCGGCAGGGCGGCGCAGGGCGAAAAGCCGCCTGCTCTCCCCTTGGCCGCCTCTGCCACCTGCAGGCTGCCTGCCTGTTTGGGGGGGGGCCGTGCACACTCCAAACAGCGCCCCAAAGACGGCTTTGGAGCACTGGGATAAGCTGCCTGCTTTGAGCTGGGCGTGAAACAGTCCCTTAAAGGGATAGCAGTCTTTTACGTTGCTCCCAAACGCCGGGGCTTCTGTGCTTCGGAGAAAGTGGGGGGGGGGCGAAGAAAGTCACCCCAAAGCGTCCCGGGGCTCCCCCCTTGCCGCCTCTGCCACCTGCAGGCTGCCTGCCTGGTTGGGGGTGCCGTGCACACTCCAAACGGCGCCCCAAAGACGGCTTTGGAGCACTGGGATAAGCTGCCTGCAGCGGACAGTGCTCCAAAGGTCTTTGGGGCACCGTTTGGAGTGTGCACGCCCCCCCCCCACCAGGCAGGCAGCCTGCAGGTGGCAGAGGCGGCAAGGGGGGAGCCCCGGGACGCTTTGGGGTGACTTTCTTCACCCCCCCACCTTCTCCGAAGCACAGAAGCCCCGGCGTTTGGGAGCAACGTAAAAGACTGCTATCCCTTTAAGGGACTGTTTCACGCCCAGCTGAAAGCAGGCAGCTTATCCCAGTGCTCCAAAGCCGTCTTTGGGGCGCCGTTTGGAGTGTGCACGCCCCCCCCAACCAGGCAGGCAGCCTGCAGGTGGCAGAGGCGGCAAGGGGGGAGCCCCGGGATGCTTTGGGGTGACTTTCTTCGCCCCCCCCACCTTCTCCGAAGCACAGAAGCCCCAGCGTTTGGGAGCAGCGCCGGCAACGTAAAAGACTGCTATCCCTTTAAAGGGATAGCAGTCTTTTACTTTGCTGGCGCTACTCCCAAACCCTGCTCCCTTCCATGCGATTGGCTCCTGCCCGTAAACCCTGCCCCCTTCCACGCGATTGGCCCCCGCCCGCAAACCCCGCCCCCTGGCTCTCAAGCATTTCAAAATGTGCACGAGCATGCCATAATGGCTCCCGGCATAAAAAGTTTGCCGACCCCTGGGTTAGTCATTTGGGCTGGGCTTAAACACAGAAACTTTCTCTTCCCTTGTGCACTTCAATTCTTTCCTTTGCTTTCTGACCTACAGTAGTAATAGCTTATCAAGATGACTGAGGTAGATAAATTATGATTAGCATAATCTATAAATGTCTTTCAAAGTAGTTCTGGATATTAGTTTTAGCACGCCTTTTCTCACTGCTCCTTTACAAAAAGGTACACATCACTAGCTATATATCTGTTATTTTGCATCCTTACTTCAGATCCTAAAATGGATAATATCCATTTTCTCAATATCAATATCCAATTTCTAAAATGCTTTCAAGTCACTTTATGAGCTGGGGAAACACTTCTAATGCCAATTATTCAAGAGCTCACAAAGACAACCAAGGTCTACTTCCACCATATTTTTTAGTTTCATCTAAAATTGTAACATATGAAGTACCTACACAGGCCCTTTTCTAATCACAAGCATATTATATAGGTTTACTTTTTTAAAAAAATGAAGCTTGAGAAATTGGCATTGAAGATTATAATTAAAAAAATTATTCAGCTGTAGAGAGAATAAGACAAAGGCATAAAAAAGCAAAAAAAAAAAAAAAAAACCCACTCTTTTAGAGCCTAAGTTTTTTTCCTCCCATTTATTTCTACTACTTTGCAGATGTGTGGGGCAAGTAGGAGGCTAATATATCTCACTTTAGCAGTACTAATTGTTTGCATTATCACAATAATCAAATGCAACCATATTAATCTCTGTGGTTATTAACTTGATTTTTACACATTAAGATTTAGATTTAATCCCTCAGGACCATCTATTAATGCTTTTAAAGTTGACGGGTTTCAACAGTTTTAAGGGTTTTTTTCCCCCCACCTTTTTTAGCTGCAGGCAGTAAAATCTGAACGTGTGTGGAGTTTTGTATTTTGCATTCCTGTGGGATTCTCAGAGACACTGCTGTCAAGGACCATGAATCATGTTAATACATAGCAACCTCTACAGCTATTAAAATGTCTGCAATAATGTGATTATTTTAAAACGGAAAACTAATATCACATGCATTTCTTAAAGATCAACTCTCCTTTTAAAATCCTGGAGAAGGACTGCACTGCTGAGAAAAAGGTGTAGAAACTTTGGGAGCAACTGAAAAGTGAAATATCCTATCTGTCGAAAGGGAAACTTAGTATATTTTTATATTATGATTTTAAAAATATGAAGAATGGGGTGATTATGATTTACGAGCATTTACACAACTTTATTTTAGGCAAGTTATATTAAGATGAAGCTTCTGGAACATCTAGTTCAAGACACTCACAGCAATGGAATGATTATATCCAAGAAGCATACAAATATTTCTTATTTATTTTTTATAAATATTACATTACTGTATATAGATGATGATGATGATGATGATGATGATGATGATGATGATGATAGCAGCCCAGGGTTCTGTTGCTCTGGGAGCAACAGGCTAGATACTTCTGAGAATGCTGTCATTAGGGCATTAAGGTAATAGCATTTCTATCCCCAGTATCTAGTATTTATAGGTATACAGTCTTCGAACATCAATATTAAATTAATCAGGGCCACTGTTTGTTCTCTCACAGCTCATATTCTTAGGTATTCTCATAACACAGAGGTCTTGTAAAAAGACCCCATACAACCTTCTGCTATACGGTAGATTTCCTTTTAAATACAAAGATAGCTGTGTCAATTCATGAGGAAACAAAAATCATAACTAATACTTTTAGTAAGACCAATTAAAATGCCTCAACAAGCGTGCAACCTTCTGAGTAAAGAGTCTCACCTGATGAAGAAAAAGCCAATGTTGGGGAAATGAGATACAAAGAAAACAAAAGCAGAGGATAGGAGAAATTCAAGTGGTCTGGCATGAGGTCTGCAGCTTAAAGTTAGCAAAATCAGTTTCAAGATTTCTGAGCTATTCAATTACACCTAGCACTCTGGAATCAAGAAGCATTGGGGGAGAGAGAGAGAGAGAGAGAGAATGAGAATGAATTCTGGGGGGAAAAACTGCAGTTTTTTTATTTCCGTATAAATAAAAGGTCACTGCTCCTCCCCAATCTTTAGCAGAAGAACTTCATATAATTATACAGTATTTTGACACATTTGAAGTGAAATTTAACAGGGTATTTCTGGATTATGCCCTTTCCCATTGGTCTGCCACCTTCATCTCGTTTCCCCTGCACTGTATTTGAAAACCAGCAGACTAAGCAAAGAGCTTCCTGCATGATAGCAAAAGAGGTGACAGGCTGGCCTCTGGCATTACAAGAGCCTCTCTCCACTGCCTCCCTGCAACTCTGGCAGCCTCCTGAATGAATGGTTCAGAAACCTTGCAAGTTTGTATGTGGGTTTGACACCAGACTCCAATCCTAGGTTTCTAATGCACTGGGTCAAAGTATTGAAGGTAGATCTGAGATCAGATTGCAGTTGCACAAATCAAGTATAATTCTGGAATCTTAATTGTTTAAGTCTTTTGTAGTAAAACCAAGAAAAAGGCTTTGGTGGTGATAGAGAAAGGGCCTGTCACTGATGAATTGGTGTGAGCAGCACCCAATGCGGCCCAATCTGCCCGTGTTTTAGAGCCTGGCCCTAGGATCATAACATCCTCACTTTGTGGAAACTTACAGCAAAGATGAGGAATCTCCTGTCCATTCTCCTGTCTATCTTTTCCCTGCAACCCAAACCCTTACGAGGCATCCCCTGTTTAGTCACTATGGTCCACAATGCACCACAACATACTCAAGCAACAACAAACACAGCCTGCTGGAGCACGCACAGTAGTCAGTCCCGCTGGGAAATCTGACAGGTAGCCATGGTCAGTTTATTTGAGTACAAGCAAACAAGTGGATAGACTGCCTGAGCAGTTTATAAGCACCTGGTCCTTCCTCCCCCTCCCTTCCTGGCCCTACCCTGTTGTCAGGATGACCCAGCTTCCAATCAAACAGAAGGGTTGGGCAGAAGGCAAGAGGAGGGACGACAAAATGGCTGCCTGGTTGCTCTGTGGCCACAGAGAAAGAGGCCAAATAAACAGAGCCAAAGCCCAAGAGTCAAATAAAGAGGCAGCTCTGGAGTTCATGGCCACCATGGCGGCCATGGGCCTGTCCCAGGTTATTCGGGACCCGACTCGAGACAGTGGCCTCACACCGGACTTGGTTTTCTTGTCAGAGCAGTGGCAATGTGATCTGAGGGGAGAGTTAGATCTATACCCCTTGTCATGGTCAGATCATGCCCTGGTGACCTTGACATTCTCCTATGCTGCCCCCCTCTGCAGGGAGGCAGGACCCATTCGATTGGTCTTCCCCCAGCAACTGATGGACCCGATGGGGTTTCAGAGGGAGCTGGGGGTTATACCCAAGGATCTGCTGCATGGTCCAGTGGAGGCCCTGGCTGCATCCTGGAATAGGGAGGCGGCTGGGGCCTTGGACAGGATTGTACCTGTGCAACCTCTCTTGTCCCATCAAACTCGACACTCAACGTGGTTTACGGAGGAGTTGAGGGTTCTGAAGAGGATTAAGAGACGTCTAGAGCACCACTGGAGGAAGACAAGGACCGTCCCCAACCGAACACAAGCTAGAGCCGCTATTAAGGCCTACCTTGTGCCAGTAAGAGTGTTTCTCTGTTCTTATTGCATCTGCAGAATGCTGTCCGATGGCCCTGTTTAAGATCACTCGATCCCTTCTGGGGAAGGTGGGTCCAGTGACTCACCTACAGGGCCGTGCATAGGAGTTTTCTGGACATCTGGAGGATAAAATTGCTCTGATCCATTCCAAGTTGGATGCCAAGCATGCGGCATGGCCTGAGGAGATGCCTGGGGAACATACTTAGCCAGTTATCTGGGAACGGTTTGACCCTGTTGGGCCCGAGGAAGTGGACAGGGTTCTCCAGACTGTAACCACCACCACTTGTCAATTAGATCCTTGTCCCTCCTGGCTGGTGAAGGCAGCTCAAGAGGTGACATGTGGGTGGGTCCAGGCGATAGTGAATTCATCCTTGGAGGAGGGAGTGTTTCTGGTTGTCTTTAAAGAGGCGATGGTGCACCCCTTCCTCAAGAAACCATCACTGGATCCCACCGTTCTGGACAATTTTCATCCAGTCTCCCACCTCCCCTTTTTAGGGAAGGTGGTTGAGAAAGTGGTGGCGTTGGAGCTCCAGAGAATCCTGGATGAAAGGGATTATCTGGATCCTTTTCAGTCGGGTTTCAGGCCCGGATATGGGACGGAAACAGCATTGGTTGCACTTTTGAATGATCTCTGGCGGGAGCGGGATGGGTGCAGTGCATCCATCCTGGCTCTTCTTGACCTCTCGGCGGCTTTCGATACCATTGACCACGGGATCCTTTTGGGTTGGCTCAGGGAGTTGGGGGTGGGCGGCGCGGTTTTGCGCTGGTTCACCTCCTTCCTCCGGGGCCGGTCCCAATTGGTATTGATAGGGAGTGAGAAATCCGGCCTGTGGCCCCTCCTCTGTGGGGTGCCACAGGGTTTGGTACTCTGTCCACTCCTTTTTAACATCTAAATGAAACCGCTGGGTGAGATCATCCATCGCCACGGGATGAGGTATCATCCATATGCTGATGATACCCAATTATACATCTCCACCCCAGGTGACTTAAGTGATGCTGTGGCCACCCTCTCGTGGTGCCTGGAGGCTGTAGGGGTCTGGATGGGGAACAACAGGCTTCAGCTGAACCCTGGTAAGACGGAGTGGCTATGGGTTGGCGACTCCTTGGCATCCAGGAATCTTCCACCTTTGGTTCTGGATGGGGTTGCACTGCCCCAGACAGATCTGGAGCGGAACCTGGTGGTTCTCCTGGACTCACGACTCCTGCTCGAAGAGCAGGTGGCAGCCCTGGCCAGGGGAGCCTTTGCCCAACTTCATGTTTTGGACCAGCTATGCCCCTTCCTGGATCGGGAGTCCCTCCGGTCAGTCACTTATGCCCTAGTCATCTCCCGTATAGACTATTGCAATGCGCTCTACATGGGGCTACCCTTGAAGAGTATCCGGAAGCTACAGCTGGTCTAGAATGTGGTTGTGCAAGCAGTTTTAGGAGCCCCAAAGACGGCCCATATAACACCTTTGCTGTGCAAGCTGCATTGGGTGCCAGTTTGCTTCCAGGTCCAATTCAAGGTGTTGGTTATCACCTTTAAAGCCCTACATGGCATGGGTCCAGGTTACCTGAGGGACCGCCTCACCCCCATTATATCGACCCGTCCCACCTGGTCAGGCAGGGAGGGCATGTTATGGACCCTGTCCATGAGAGATTGTCAATTGGCAGGGTCCAGGAAGAGGGCCTTCTCTACCACAGCCCCCACCCTGTGGAATAAGTTACCCCCAGAGGTGAGGCAGGCCCCCACTCTCCCAGCCTTCTGAAAGGGACTCAAGACTTGGCTATGCTACCTCGCTTGGGGTGGGAGGGGAGATAGTCGGTCATGGGGGTGGTTGGCTCCTTGATACGGCCCTGGGGAATTTTATCACCATCTTGAATTTTACATCTCATATTTTATATTTTTGTGTCTTTTGCATATTTATATATTTATATTTTAAAATATATTTTAATGATATTTTATTCTTTTATTGTTTTAATTCGCTTGTAAACCACCCCGAGTCGTTTGTAACGAGATGGGCGGTGAAGAAATGTGATAAATAAATAAATAAACTAAAGGATAGACTTCCCTGAGGAGAAGTGGCAACTGGAAGGAAGGCAGCAGCTGAGAAAACGGGGGAAAGAGAGGCACTTATTCCCTCAGACTGACATGAGGTAAAAGTTCTTCAAACCATTTACCTCAGATGGAGTAATGATTCAGGAGAAAAATCAAGCAGCCAGGAACAAACAAGGAGAAAAGATAGAAGAAAAAGCAAAGACTTTGACAGAACAGAAATAGAAAGCGGAAACTAAAAAAGAAAAAAGACAGATTGAACTCTGTAAGTTTTCCTTTTGTAAAATAAGAATTTCCTCCCATCCACTGAAGGGAGATATAAAACCCAACCAACTACCAAGTTTCCAGTGCTTTGTGTCTATTGAGTCTAGGTCAATCTGGTTATTGGTGGTTTAAAAAAAGAACCCATGACAGGGCTCCTCACTTATATTCACTCACACAACCTTGCTTTTCACGACACAGAGGTCATGGGGGAATTTCCCCTAGTTCCATGCCTGAGAGCTGCAGAGGGGAAGAGATGCCCAGTCCTGGTGTACAGACAAAATATATCAAAGGACACACCACACTACAACCAACGAGGAGCAGGTTAAGATGAACAATAGCAACAGAAATCCTCCAGACATCCTCTTTTTTAAAAATGTCCTTTTTCCCTACTGTGCACTAATACACAAACTGATGTTTCAACATTCCACTGTCCGTAACTCACTCCTGCAAAGTCAGTTGGCAGAAACCAGCAACTCGCCTTTCAAAGTTGCAACTTATCCAGACTTGCTCCTGCTAAGTCTCCGGACTCACTCCTGCAGTCGCCAAACCACTTCCCTGCAACCGAACATCCACCGTGTATCTCCAAATGAGTTCTGATCAGAGAGGAAGAATGGCCCAGGCAGGGACTATGAACCTTCAAAAATGGCAGGGGTATGCCTAACGTGGCGGACGCCCCCCACTCTTGACCTTCCATTCCTGCCGATGAAGCCAGACTGTTGTGGGGAAAATGCCCACTTTAAATGAGGAACCAAGGCGTTTGGAGATAGATGCAACTAAGTATCTGTAATTGGCATGCACAGCTATAGTGTTCACTGGTCTCCTGGCCACAAGAAAGCAAAAGACCCCGAACTAAACAGGATTATAGGTTATATACTCCCAGAATAGTTACATAGGAATGATAAACCGCCCAGTCTGCCATGGTAGAGATGGGCGGTGATAAATCCAAATAATAAATAAATAATAATATAAATAAATAAAATGAAGAAACAATGTAAATCTTACTGTGACCTTTACAGGTGGAATGTAACATCTGATAACATAGGGTGACCTTACTATGGTCTGACCCAGCGCCTCTAAATTCTATATTCTAATGAGGTCTCCAAGCCCAACCCCCTCTACTAACACTAGCACCTTCTAACATAAACAGTGTCCTTTACTGTACCCATGTAGTGTCTCCTTTCACACTTAGGAAAGGGCAACAATCTGGTTTCTGTTGTCTACCTCCTTCCCCTTCAGAGTCATCAGACTGTATCAGTTCTTTTCTTTCTAGTATACATTTCAGAACAATAAAAAAGGGTAGAATATCATTTGCCTCCCCACAAAATCCTATAGCACTTTGAAGATTAAGGCAGGTATTGTAGCATAAGCTTTCAAGGATCAGAGTTGATACTGTCAAATTACATAATCTACAATATATATTAATGTATTTATTTCTTCCTTTTCCTATCCTGACAGTTCAAATATGGAGTGATATCCTTTCCTGCTAAAAGAATCTAGGCACAGTAGGGATAAAGTGAGCCCAGATACAGTATGTATATTCAAACATAATATATATGGGCTGTGTTTTATTTAGCTTCCTGTGTAAATACAGCAAAATAAAGCTTGCTCACGCCAAGTGAACAGGATTGTGAATTTGTGTGTTTCTCTTTCTTTGTGTTTGAGCCCCATGGTGAATTTAAAGATATGTCATAAAAGACACTCCTGAAGTTAGAAAATATCATTGCTATTTGAGACAAGGCTTTTGCTTCATTGACATGCTGCAGGCAATAAAATGTTGCAGACCTTGCTACAACAGTGTTTTAAGCTAAGAAGTTATTCTTGATGACTATAACTATGCCTGAGTGGAGAGTTTAGAGAATGACCTTCCCTCTGGTGTGACAAGTGGCATTTGCTGGTATAGATTCTTATTGAACCCCTTAGCATTTTTTTACAGCAGGACCAAAGTAAGTATTCAGGTGTTCGCGTACCTGCCTGGGTTGTACCTCGTCTATTTTTATTTTCATTTCACTTGTTCCTCATAATTCATTGTTTCTCTTTGCTCCTGTACTTCCCTTTTGGTTTGCATTACATACAAATACTCAAAAACAGAGGAGAAAAAAATCAGGTACAAGAGATGTTAAATGTGAGAAGAGAATCGCTGGGAGTCAGACAGCGTATACATTATTATTATTATTATTATTATTATTTTGAGCCATGTATGTGAATACATGAATACATTCATTCAGATGGAATTCCAGTTTACTGTTTTAAGCCACAAGCTTGAAAGGGAAGAATACATGCTTACCATGCTGGGAAAATGACTACTTTTTCAAGGTTCCTTCAAGGAGTTTTTTTTTTACCCCAGCTTCCAAAGCATTGGGGGGGGGGGGACCTACAGCATTCTAATGGTTACTTCCCAGACTGACAAAGGGTTTTGTTTTTTGTTTTTGGCTTTTGAGTCAGTGTTGACTCCTGGTAACTGACTGGACTAGTCCCTGCTGTTTTCTTAGCTCCTGTACATCTTGGCTACAGGATTTTTTAAAGTGGTTTGCCATTGCTTTCTTCCTAGGGCTGACACACAGTGACTGGCCCAAGGTCACCCAGCTGGCTTTGTGCCTAAGGCGGGACTAGAACTCACAGTCTCCTGGTTTCTAGCCCGTTGCCTTAACCGCTACACTGAACTGGCTCTCAATAAAGATTTAGGAGGTTGTTATGTCAAAAATCACCTTCCAGTTTACCACTTCATAAAAAAGCAGTTGAAATGAGAATGAAGGCTCCACCCTAGTGATGTATTGGTTAAAGATGGGAAATAGTTCAGTTGCCACAATTCTTGTAACTCTATCCCTTTCTTCTCAGTAAACCTGCTACAGAGACTGAGAATCATGGAAATTTTACAAAAGAATCCATTTCAGTTTTAGACAGTCTGACAATTCTGGCAACTCTTTACTCAGTGAGGGAGGCAATCTTGTTCTGAGTTCTTAGACCTAGGCTGTGGCAGCTGATCCTCTTGGAATGCCATTGACAGCTGAATCGGTTGCCAGTGCCTTGCTCTGGTTTAAGACTTAGGTGGATCTTATCAGAACCAAACTGACATGCAATTTGCTCAAACAATTACCTAGATGATGCAGCAATTGGGACAGGCACACAACCCAACTGTGGCTGCCACTGCTACACTTCCACCCATTCCAGTTCCTCTGAGTGTGCAACTTTATTCTCCTGGTTCTTTACCAGACAAGTATGATGGGACATCAGAAATATGTAAAGCTTCACTCAATGTGAAGTATATATTTCCTTGAGACCAGCAGAGGTTTCCACAGATTGGGCCTGAGAGAGATTTATCTCTGGACTCTAGATAAATGAAGCTGCCAAATGGGCAATTTCTGTTTTAGACAATAATGACTGTGTTATGAATAACTGTCTCAATTTTATGCCGAAGCTGAAGAGCTTTTGACGAGTCTGCCAGAAGAGTCACAGTTAATTGTGAAAGATTGTGGCAAGGTAAGCCACATGTAGTGGATGTTCAGCTTTATTCTAGAAATGTGGACTGGAAGGCTTTTGCCTTCACTGACCAATTGAAAGAAGAAGGGTTATCTAATTAATTGCAGGATGAGCTAGCACATAAGATACCTTGGATGATTTGTTTCAGTGCTTCATGATTATATATGGAAGGCTAGAAGAACTGAGATGCATTTGAGACAGGAAAGAGAAGAATATGTACACTCTTTCTATAACCACTCGTTTCTCTCCTTAATTCTCTGGACCCTCTGGATTATTGCTATTTAGTGTGTATAGCAATGGATGCAGCTAGAGGTGAACAGACCCTTCTTGTCAGCAGTAGAAATCAACAATGATACACACTGGGGCTGTGTCTTTTGTAAAACTGCAGGATACCTGCCCTGCTAACTTTCCTACTCAGAGTCTGCTGTGAGTTGTTGTACCTGTGCAATCAAAGGCAATGTGGTAGTAAGTGCCCCCATTGTTGCAAGTCTGAAAGTTCAGGAAATGAGGGATACCTTACTTTCAAGAAGGGGACCATCAGAGAAGTAAGGGTTGCCCAGACACACAATGTGACAACATTTTATCTTGCTTGTCATTCTATGCTCTCAAACTGGCTCAGACATAACACCTTTCAGCTTTACTGAATCCTGGAGCCACAGCCAATTTTATTGACAAATCTATTGCACAGCTATTTGCCTTGCCTGCTCAGACAGTTGAACCTCTGATGCATGTAGAGACAATAGAAGGAAGACTTCTGTATTCTAGCCCAATCTTTGAACATACTATTCCCCTTCACTTCATCATTGGCAGCCATCTGAAAACTTTACAGTTTTATTTAACTTCTTCCTTGCATGTCCCTATTGTGTTGGGGATGGATTGGATGTATAATTCTGAAATTCACAAGGATCATAGAACTGTGTCAGATCATGATTTGTATGAACTAAATCCCCACCTTCCCCTTGGCAGTGCTCATCAGATCACTGGCCATGTTTTACTAGAAAAAACTGATGAAAGGTAGTGTTGTCCCTCCTTGTGCCTCCTTAATGGCTTGTTTATTCCTTCATCAAGTTTATTTTACACAAGCTATATTCTGAGCTAGAAAAATATGTTTTAGATTTCCCTGCAATAGACCTTTTGGGCTCTAGACTTTCTTCAGACAACATCCAGTTGGATCCTGTTGAAATACACTCACATCTGTCTTCTATCCTTCATGTAATATCAACAATGTTCAGCATTTCTTGGGATTTTGTAACTTTTATGTATATATTACACCTGATTTTGCTGATTCTACCAGAGCTTCGACTCAACTCACAAAGTTTAAGTGGATTCCAAGAGGCTCAAGACAGCTTCTACCTCCCCAGCTCTGCTGGGCCACTTTTGTCCCACTTGCCCTCTTGTGCAAACAGATGCTTCTGATTTTGCTTTAGGAGCTATTATCTATTAAGCTTTTTTAGATTACTTTCAGAGGGTAGTTGCTAGAATTCTTGTAACTTCATCCCTTCTCAATAAACTTGGCTAAAAAGACTCAATGAGAATTTTGCTTGGAAAAGAATCACTTTCCGTTTTTGGCTGATACCAAGAGACCAACAGGTATATTCCTTGAGGAAAGCCTCCTCCCTATTTTCAACTTTCCCTCTATAGACAACTTAGGTTTAAAGTTCCATTGTAACCTGCATGAACTAGGGTGGCCTGTGGTTTTGGAATACTGTTCTTGTAGAAGCCCATCAGAGGTCTTTGTATTGATGTTCACAGAAAAAATAAATAGATTCCCCCTTTCCAATTAACCTTTTTTGAGCTTTTCATGATGCACTGTTTGAACTCCTGCGAGATAGTTCGTCCTATACAGTAGACCTTTGCTCATCTCCAAAAAGCTAAGCAGGGTCAGACCTTGTTAGCATTTGGATGGGAGACGACCAAAGAATCTTAGAACTGTTGGCTGGGAAGTTGAAAAAACATTCTTGAAGAAGACAATAGACTGAGGCAATGGGAGAAGACAAAGACCATTTACATATTGTTGTCAAGAAAACTTGGAGCTGAGCTTAAATCAAGTGACTCTACCTTGGTAGTTGTTGTTATTGTTTATTGTTATTGATGACATTGATGTTGGAAAATATTGCTCAGGAAGAAGCAATAGCAGAAAAAAAGTGAAACACATATATCAAAAGACTGACATTTAAAGGCGTGTTCCATGTTCCATGTGATTAAAAGGCCCTAGATCTGTAAAACTTGAAAACTGACTCATTCCATTTTTTAAAAAAGAGTCTAAAGCAGAGATTATGATTTATGAACAGAATATCTGAAGAACAGCTTTTTCCCATATTACCATGTTATGCTTTGTGCTCCATCACCAAAAGAAATATGATTGGTAGGAGTTACAGGAAAGAGCCTGTTTGACATCACTTTACCTATAGAACTCCTTCTCAAGCAAAGTCAAAGTGAGACTTTAGCTGTAATTTTGTAGGTTGTTAAGATACTTTTGTTCCACCAGTTTTTTAATTTGCACCAATTTATGTATTTGTGATATTGTTTCATGTTTTATTCTGATTTCTAATTAACTTTCTAATTCTACTGATATATTATTCCTGTAAACTGCCCCAGAGATTTATTTTAGAGCTGAAAGCTAGTATATTTATAATTAATTCAATACAGTTTGAACACAATGCTATGGCCCTTGAGACAGTGTCTCAAGGACCATAGGATATGTCAAATTATCTGTTCCTGCCATCAGTGTCAGCTCTTTTTGATTTGGGAAAATCCCCGAATGGGACAGCTCCAGAAGAACTGACAGGAGACCAAGCTGTGATCATCAAAGAGCCTGTTGTATACAAAGCACCTTGCCTGCCTCCATATCCCTAAATGACTCACAGACTAGATAGGTGGACTATACACATTTCTTTTCATATCACACCATAGGAGACTTTGTCTATATATTTAAGTGTCTCATTGAATGAAATAGAACTTTACTGAATAGAATATGACTTTATTCTGATCCGTAAATACACAAAGGCTGTCCCCTCCAAAATGGGTAATAGTGGCAGGGCTGAGCCTGTAGGGTGAACGGTTGGAGTTTTCAAATTTCCTTTCCCAGATTTTGTCTGAATCCATACACCCTAGCTCAGGGGTGGGCAACATCAGGCCCGCGGGCTGTATAAGGCCCGTGGGGCTCCTGCCTAAGGCCTGCGGGGCTCCCACCCACAAACCCCACCCCTTCCATGCAATTGGCTCCCACCCGCAAACCCCACCCCCCAGTACTTGTGATTGGCTCCTGCCCGCAAACTCCGGACCCCGGTCCGTGGAAATCCCAGAAACCCCGCCCCCCACCCCCCCGGTCCCCGGTTATAAATATCCAAATGTCCCTTGGCAGAAAAAAGCTCCACCACTTGCCTTGGTATGAGGCTTAGTAGTTACTGCTGCCAGCACCTATCTTCCAAGGGATTGCCACTCTTGGTGCCCTTCCTTAATTCCAGTATGTGAGGGGTAGCCCCCTTCCCCCAGCCTATGTTTCTTATCGGAAAAAAATAAAAGGAAAGGAAAAAAATAAAATCATCAAAGAGAAATAATATCTATAAACACCTCCTGATCCACTGGGCATGTAAGTAGGAAAATCACCCCATCACCTCCTTTGGGAGATAGACCAATCTTACAAGGTATAAATAGAATCAAATATTATTTTTAAAAAAAGGTGAAACATTCTAAACCTTTTTAGTAGTTTCAGTGGCAAAGAGAGAGAGAGAGAGAGAGCTGCTAAAATTACTGATAGCATCTTAAAAGAACTTTCAATAGAAAATATTCAGGAAAAAATAAAGTTTTGCCAGACCATAGCACGATACTAGTCAGCTCTAGTTTAGAGGTAACTCTGAGGTAAAAAGGTTCCAAGTTGCACAAAGATATACAATTTGCCAATCATGTACAGAGAACCCAAACATCAGAGAATGAAGAACAAGAAATCATTAACTAGCAAACACAGAAAATAAATTAAATGTGCTACAGTTCTTGACTTTTCCTCTGGAAACTAGACAATCCTTGGAACAGATCTTACCTCTATGTCAGTTTGTTCCTCGGGAAATCTTCTATCTTACAAATTCCAGCTTAAATCTAAGGTTCAAGAGGAACTTTGGCTCCTTGTTTCTCCTCACCCCTTGGTACATACCTTCTTGCTTTTTTTTCTCCCACACTTCTCACTCAGTGAGAAGATACAGAATTTTTTTCTCTAGCAGAAAGGGAGTGGCTTGGGTATTCTCCCTACCTTTTAGTATGAGATTTTCAACCACACCTCTGTTAGAATGAATGTTGATCCTGTTGTCTGGCATAAGGAGCTATGAAGGGGCTATTCTTACACCAGATGTCCTTTGATCAATACCTAAGAGGCCTAGAACACCAGTCCTGTTCTGTATTAGCAGCAACTGTTAAAATGACTATTAGAGATATGGTTATTTGGGAGAGAAAACAATTCACTATCAGGATAATTCTCACTTTACATTTGTACTTAGCTATGGATATTTACCTAAATGACGTATATGTATTAACTCTAGCACAGTTCCTTTCAAATTATGAGATGTAGACTTTAAAGATCTGTCAGCCCTTCGAGGATTAAACACCAGCATCAAAGATCTACTGTGATTCTTTTTGCCATCCGTACCTTTCAAACATTAATTTTATAGTCAAGATATTCATACTTAGTTACTGCTGTGTGGTATGAACAAAAATTACTATGTGAAAAATAGAAATATTTTCTATTTTATACATAAAAATAAGGCTCTTTCCTGCTATTCAAAGATAAATATAGTTATGAGTAATAAATGCTCTATGAATGTACAGTATTATGCCACAATGGATCAGGATTGATGTATAAGAGAACCGTGGATAAATGAAACATTGCATTTTCTAGGATATCTCAAAAATCTAATCCCCCCAAGTCAGAAATTATATTGCCTTCTTCATTTTACTTCTGTAACCCCATGAAGGTTTAATTGGCAGTTAGCTTACACTGTGATATCCTAGCTTTTCAAGATTCCTTTTCTTTTCTGAGAACAGTTTTTTGAGGGAAAAATGAGCATTTTCTCAAGGGAATTAATTATTACCTTGACTTGTCTAGTCATATATTTCATATGAACTTTTTGAAATTACTAAACTCATGACAGACATACCGTGCAGCTCTCAAAATCACATCGCGCTGTTGAGTTTTAAAGCTGTGCCTAACCATAATTGGTCATGTGTGGGGACAAGACAGCACAAGCTCTAGCTTTCCTCCTTCCTGTTGCTGAATGACAACATTCAAACTTGAGCAATGCTAGCACTGCACATGTGTGCATCAGCCCATTCATGCTGCAACCCTATTCTGCATTCCTGATAATTATCTTGTGAGGAAGGGGTGAGTGTGTTAGGGTGAGAACATATCAAATGAATGGAGGGCTCATTGTCACTTGAGCATCACTTCTGCAGAGAATGAGCTCAGAATAATTTTTTTTTGGTTCTTTCTTGCTTATAGGGAGCATTTTAGAAATTCCATCACCTGAGTCATCCCTCTTTGCTTGGGAACAACAGCCGACATAATGTGTCACTATATTATCAGGGTGTCAGAATCAGATAGCTTGAGCTGGCAGAAATGCTGAGGATTGTCAGAAGATGCATCTCCCATTAGATTTTTCTCGCTTAGGGAAATGCCCTGGAAAGCACTCCTATGGGCAGAGTTGTCATATCACTAAGATGTGTAGATATTCTATTCATGAGTTAGGCTGATTATCTCAAAGTTTTTTGACATACCTATTTTCAAGTAGGACCGTATGATTAATCTTCCTGTCTCCTAATCCTCATTTACCCTGTGGTATAAAGCAAAATAAATGGGGCGTGGTGGCTCAGCGGGTAAGACGCCAGACTTGTTGATTGAAAGGTCACAAGTTCGGAGGTTCGAATCCCTAGCCCTGCGTGCAGAGTGAGCTCCCGCACTCACCCCAGCTCTTGCCAACCTAGCAATTCAAAAGCATGCAAATGCAAGTAGATGAATAGGTACCACTTCAGTGGGAAGGTAACAGCGTTCCGCATGCGTCATGCGGCCACATGACCATGGAAGCGTCTTCGGACAACGCTGGCTCTTCGGCTAACAAACGGAGATGAGCACCGGCCCCTAGAGTCGGACACGACTGCACAAATGTGCGGGGGGGACCTTTACCTTACCTTTTTTTTTTATAAAGCAAAATGGGGAACGGAGACCAAGAAATGCATTAGAATATTTCCTTATTTAATATAACATACACAACCTTATTTAATATAACATACACAACCGAAAAAGCTTCTCAAAATGGCTTTTCTGAATTCAGTAAGTGCCATTAAAAATGATCAGAGAATGAGGAAATTTTTGTATCAATTAAAATTTGTTAAACATCCCAACATCTAAACAGTTAATATATCCTCAACACATGAACCTTTGTGAAAGGCTGCTGAAATAAAATGCTTTAAGTGCTTTCTGGAAGACACTAATGGAATTAAAAGATGGAGAAGGAATTTGGCCCATTCTGCCTCCTTCCATCCTCAAATATTAAGGAAAAATAACAAAAAAATAGGCTCTAATAATTCTGGGTTTTGGAGAGAGCTGACTATTTGTTGTTGAGAAGTACAATGACAGCTGCATTTTACAAGTTACTGGTGTTTTCCCTGGGTTGGATGTTTGAAAAGTAGCACATGAGATGTTGATTCTCACCTAATAAGTAGGCAACTCTTCCATTAGGAAATAGAAAATGAAAATTTCAAAGACCTATGCCACAACAAAGCTTGATCAAGTCAATAAGAGTTTATACGAAGTGCCCACAATAAATGCACTTCCTATTTTCTACTCTTTCCAGATGTTTTTGAACTATGACTGAGTCAAAACTACAATCCCTCACCAGTGGTCATGCTTGTTAAGAATACTGGGAATTGAAGTTCAGCTATCTCTGGAAGACTACAGGTTATCCACCCTTGACCTACTCAGAGGTCATTTCCACACTAGTGATTTATAGTGTCTTCTAGTCACCCAACCATCTATGTGCAAAAATAACTGTAATGCAGACAGGCTTTAAAACACTTCAACAATGCCTGTATGATGCTATGGAAATTCTATAAATCATTAGTGCAGAAATTACTAATCACTCTCCTTCTACATTCAACCTGTCAGAAGGTAAGAGTGAGACAAGAGACTGGGGAAAAGAAAAAATTATGGCAGGTGCCAGATGCAGTTTATACATTCAGAAATAGTAAATTCTACTCTGAACTCTGGACATGTGTGCTGAGCATCACATATACTGTAACTTATATTGGTTATATCTTCTAACAACCCAACTATACTGTTTTGCATAAAATTTTCAGATGCTAATTTATATCTTTAGACACACGTTACTGTAATTTAACAGAAATATGAGCCAACATATGGAAAAACTGTAACCATGAAGTTTGCATGTCTGCTTAGCTTGCTACTCAGGTTCTAAATATTTATGCATTCATTAGATTTATATCCTACTTTTTCTCCAGTAGCAAAAGGCAGTATGCATAGTACTCCCTCACTCTTTTTCCCCACAACAACCAACCCCTCTAAGGACTGAGTTGGACTGAAAGATAGTGACTTGGCCAAAATCATACACTGAACTTCCATGGGTGCATTTGGACTTGAACAGTCTTCTTGGCCCTAGTCCTATACCCTAACCATTACACTACACAGGCTTCAAATGAGAGTTGCCAGTACAGCTACTAAATCTGGGCTGCAAAAACTATGACTCTTTGCTGCTATCTAATGGCCCCTGAGATTTTTGAAGCCCAAATCTGCTAGCCCTAAAAACAATTTTTCTCCCCAAAAGAGGATACCATCCAACAGAGTACTGCTTTGCACAATAAGGCATGTGCCTACCTTAGAGGAATTCCTGTTGAGCTACTTTAGCCTCACCTTCCCCTCCCTGAGCATCCTTCAGATATGTGGAGAGAAAGAGAGAGAGAGCGCAAACCGTTAATCTGACAGACATTGTACTGAATATTGCAATCATATGATTTCACCAAACTACGATATGATGCAGAGAGTCCAGCCACCCTAACAATGTAACTTGATGTATTCTCTCTAATGAATTCATTGTGCCACTAATAATGAAGCCAAAGGCAATGAAGCTAAATCTTACATATTTTGGGTACATAGTGCAGAAACATAAGTGTTTGGAGAAGATCCTGATACTTGGAAAAATCAAAGCCAAACAAAAGAGACTAGCAGAAGACAAGATGGCTAGTCACTATCACTGATATCACAAGCACAAGCGTACAAGAACTGAAATCAGTAGTTATTAACAGACAATCTTGGGAAATGATTTTCCATCAGGTCACATAAGGTCAGCAATGACTGAAAAAACTTAACAACATCGTGGCACCCTTTTTCTCAAAATGCTGTGGCAACCAAATCATTTTTAAACCTTCTGCACCTGGTAAAACACTACCAGTTCTTCCTGACTTCTTCTCATACCATTTCCTATGTGGAGAATACACACAACACACACACACCCCTGTGTGAGATCATCTGGCTAGTTAATTCCCATTGCATTGGTGTGCTCAGGGATCAGAAAAGCTGAATATCAGAGTAGGGGATGGATTGTAAGAGTCATCTGGCACTTAAATAAAGAAGTCTCTGCCATGCCTATACTGTATGTACTGTCTCATCTTCCTTTGACCAGACTAACAAGGAAGACAGGGTGCAGGGCAAGCAATGATAGCATAAAAGAGTGTCAGAGTAAACTTCTTTCCAGTCTCAGCTGACTTAACTCAGTCGTGAATTGTATTCCTCTCACCTTGAGAGATTTTTTGATTCAGTGAGGTGGTCGCTTAATTTCTTTGAATGACTCCTATTAATCACCATATTCCATGAACAACAGAAAATCCAAAGGGAGAAAATGATTCATCCAGACGGATCCTAGCAGACAAAGTCTGACTTGATGTAGAAGAAATTACTATTAGCCCTTTGCAGTGACACAACTTCAGATCATGCACTATAAATCACAACAGTGTTTAGCTCCAGCAACCTACTCTTGCCTAGGTGCTGGCTAGGTGTTTGGGGACCACAATTTTCCAGAGTTCATAGCCAGGCAGTAGGCTGTCCAACTTATCCAAAGGGCACCAGAGTGGGAAGACTGAGCTAAAGCCTTACATTACCATTTGTTAGCCCAGCTCCCACCGCCATTGCCACTACTCCATCTTAGCAGCAAATGTAGGAGGAGCAAGAGAGGAGGAAGACAAAAGATTGTGTGTTATCCCAGGAAACTGTGTGGCTGCTTTAAAGATTTGCCAACAGATGCTCCATGAGCAGCCTCATGCACTCTGAAGCACCATTTTATGCCATTTTAGCACTGTCTGGCTGCCAAGTTTTATTCTACTTTATTCTTTTTACTTTATGAAGAACTTTATGTTTCTGTTAAATCTCATTTTACCATTTTCAACCCTCTTCAACCCAGTATATACAGTAACAATATAGTTTTGAATTTTTTGAGTATTAACTATCTCACTCAGTTTTGTGTCATCTGCAGATTTGATGAGCATTTTCTCCACTTCCTTACCCAAGTCATTAATAACAAATGCTGAAGGGTACTAAGCCCTGGACTGAATTTTCTGGCACCCTTCATCAGTTTGATGAGGAACCATTGAGATGAGCACTCTTTACATATGATTTTCAAGCCAGCCATGTATCCACTCAATTGTCATGTCATGCAGCCCTCCCTTAACTTGTACTTTGAGCTATCCTAGTCTCCTGTCTTACTAGAACAGCTATCATGGAATACTAATTTGCCTCTCTACCAAGACTTACTGTAACCAAGGCATGCCATTGCATCCTTCCTAGGATCCATCATTTGAATAGGGGAAATAATAACAATGAGATGAAAGACAGGAACCTGGTTCACTCATTCCCATAATGTAAGTTGCTTTGGGCTTAAGGCAATATGAGAACTTACTTATTATGTGCATTAATCTGCCTGTCCTTTAAAAAAAATGAAGACATTGTCCTATTTTAGAACTTTTTTTACTTCATATGAAAATTAGGCCTTAAATTAAAATAGCATGATTTAAAATACAATGCTCTATTTTAATTACAAGCCAGTCCACAATGCTTTGTTCCACACATCCTGGTAGCACAACACATGGCTGTATGTACGCTGGTTTGCCTGTGTATATTTGAGTATGCTGAGTATACCCAGCAAATGAATCTTATTTCAATTGTGATAAGGGAAGAACATTGTTTGTTGCACCTGAGAACAATGCAGACTATCACTGGTGGCTTAGGACAAGGTCTCATGTTCCATTATACTCTGTTTTAGTATCATGCCACTGTCCTCTATTCTGTCATAGTCCACCTAAAATGACCACTTCCCTCTGCCTAACAGTAATACTAGCTATTTTATATATAGAACACAATTCTAAGCAAACTTGAACCTCTCTTTTGAGAAATTCTAATTCCATCTGCCAAAGCCCACCTTGGCTGCAGATGCCTTTACTACGTCCTGAGCTAAGGTTAACAAACATAAGGGAATATACTTCTCTCTCCTTCAATGGATACATCCATTGCAGAGAGCATCTGTTTCTCAAGTAAGGACATCAGGGAGCCGGTCCATAAAAGAGAGCATTGTTGCTGGAGCATTGCTATGATAAAACAGCAAAATCCAGTTCAGCTGCCAATGTATCTTGCGCTTACACCATTCAGCCTAATTGCTGCTTACAATATATAAGATCATGCTGTGCTGGGAGATATAGGCAATAACTGAACACAATGGTATGATTTAAAGACAGGTTAGCTTTTCAATTTACTTGTACGAGCATTTGGCTTTCCCATCCTGACACAAATGAACTCTGTTCATATTGTATAATGTCAAACTTAGTTATCACTTTCCTGGGGATTATTAATCCAAATAATGACACAATAAACTTCAGTTGAAGCTTTCCACCTAAGATGGATGGTGCCTTAGGTCTTCTGAAATACCCTGCTTTGCCCTTTGTTCTTAGCGGCCAGATCACACCCAATTTTACTGTACTCTGTATCTGCCAATATTAACAGCTGTCTCCCTTTGGCTCTGCATGCCACCTCTTGGCACATTTTTAAGTGGATTTTGGAATTTGAAAATGGCTGTGTTTTGGAAGCAATATCTTTATGCAAAGGTATCCAAATGCCAAGTAGAGTTTGAAAGAGGAAAAAATGGATTTTCCTGATAGGAAGAAATGGAATGTCTGCAGGATAATGCTTCGTTCTGCGGATGAGGGCAGAATGGCAATGTTGCCAAGCTATCCTGGCAAAAGCTTGAATCTTTCACTTCTGGACTGCACTAGGAACTCTCATGAGGACGATATGGGTTAGCCCCATGGCAGTAGTTCGAATAGACTAAGGTTGCCAGCTTTTGAAAAAGAATTTTACTCTAGCTGTATATTTTATCAGCCAAGAAGGGCAAGATCAAAGAATATACAAGAATTTCTGGTTACACTGCATTTTAAAGACAATCTAATAGTCTATATTTCCATTTTCTATTCTATACTCAAAACAGATATACATTTGCATATATGCAAATATCTGCATAATATAAAATGGGCAGTGGAGAGGGAGTTGCCTTCCAAAAGCCAGGAGCTGAAAAAAATCCACTATATTTTGTTCTTCATAGTCATGAATCTTCACAGACTTGCATTATGGAACACACGTGCCTCTCAGATGTGTTTTCCTGCTGTAGTCTTGATTTTAATTTCATGCTTGCCAGTCTTTTTCTTCAAGGTAACTTTATTGTTAACACAGGCTTAATTTCATTCCAGATAAAAGACAGAAGTGGAAATTTACAACAAACAAATAAATAAAACCCCTGATTTCAATGGTTTAGAGTTTGGTCTTCAATATGCCCATAATATTCCATACATGAGTGATTGTCAAGATGGGCTGGATGTTTCAAACTTTTATTTAAAGCCCATCAAAGAAAATAAAATAGAGCAGGTATATACAACTCTCTCTGTAATTTTTTGGTACTTGATGGTGTGTCAAGGGCTTCACCCCAAAGTAAGGTAAAGGCAAAGGTTCCCCCCGCACATTTGTGCAGTCGTGTCCGACTCGAGGGGCCGGTGCTCCTCTCCGTTTGTTAGCCAAAGAGCCAGCGTTGTCCGAAGTCGCTTCCGTGGTCATGTGGCCGGCACGACGCATGCGGAACGCTGTTACCTACCCACCGAAGTGGTACCTATTAATCTATTTGCATTTGCATGCTTTCGAATTGCTAGGTTGGCAAGAGCTGGGGCTAGTGCGGGAGCTCACTCCGTCACACGGGGCTAGGGATTCGAACCTCTGAACTTGCGATCTTCTGATCGACAAGCCTGGCGTCTTACCCGCTGAGCCACCACACCCCTAAAGTAACTGATCTCAAAACAAAGAAGTAGATTAGAAGTATAAAAATGAAAAATGATTTAATTTAAATTAGGATTGAATGTGGTTATTTTGTATATTCTCCACATTTTACTTCCCTTTCTGTTACATTGAACATTACCCATTGCTAACAATTGGTAGGCTCTCTAGGGTGCCACCTTGAAGGCTTTGGAGAATGACATGCAGTCCTGGGACCTCAGATTCATTGAATCATAGGGTTGGAAGGGACCTCAGAAGTCATCTATTCCAATCCCCTGCTCAGAGCAGGATTCACTAGAGTATCTCTGACAGATGACATCCAGCTGTTTGAAGTCCTCACTTCATATGGCAGCCTTTTTAACTGGCTGACAGTTCATACAGTCATAAAGTTCCTCCTGACTTCTAACTGGAAATTATCTCCTTGTAGTTTGGCTCTGGTCCTGCCTTCTGAAAAACAGAAAATAAGCTCACCTCCTCTTCCGTTTATTCCTTTTAGATATTTGAAGACTTATAGAGCTTGGTTTCCAGACCCCTCATCATCTTGATTCAGCCATCTGAATTTCTTCCAATTTTTTGCTGTCCCTTTTGAATTGTGGTGCCCAGAACGGGACACAGTAACTGGCTCGCTTTTAACTTCTGATTGGCAGGGATATCAGGATCCTTTTCAAATGCACTTCTGCCAGGTCTTCCCCATCCTGTACTTTTGTCTTTCATTTTTCCTACTTCGTGTCTAAGGAAGATAGAAAGTTCCGTGTCTAACTTTATATTTTTCTCTTTTAAATTCCCTCCTCTTCATTTCAGTTTACTTCTCAAGCCTGTCTAGATCATGTTGAATCTTCTATCTGTCCTCTAAATATTAATCAATCCTCCCAACTGTGTGACACCTGCAAACTTAATAAGCCTTTTCTCAACATTCTCATCCAGGTCTTTGTTAACAATGTTGAACAGCACAGGGTCCAAAAGAGAACTCTGTGGAACTTGGCTCAGGACTTCAAGCTGAATTACAACCTTTAACAAGAACTTTATGGGATTATTCAGCCAATTGTAAATCCATCCAACAGTACTATCATCTAGCCCACTGTACCATTTTATCATGGGATACTTTATTGAAGGATTTGCTGAGGTCCAGGTTCACAATGTCTAGGGCATAGCTTTCCAAACTGTGTGTCATAACACTTTAGTGTGTCGTGACACACAGTTTAGTGTGTTGCGATACAACCCGGAAGTGGACATGCACAGCGGCGGCGCACGCAGCGGTGGCGGTAGCGACGACAGCAGCGGCGTACCATCAGCGCTTCCGTGTTTTAGCGGAAAACACGAGGCCGCCGCCGCCACCGCCACCATACATAACACCACCACCGCACACACACCTGTGCCGCCGCTGCGCGCGCCCCCACATTGCCACTGCCGTTGGTGTGTCGCCAACGGTGGCAGTTTGGAAAGCACTGGTCTAGGGCATTCTCCTGATCTACTAAGTTAGTAGCTCTCTCAGAGAAAGTGATCAGGTTTCTCTGGCACAAATCAGTTCTGGCTCCTGTTAATTGTATCATGCCTATCTAAGTGCTCACAAACACACTGTTTCATAATCTCTTTGTCCAATATAGATGTCAAGATCTATATCTACAGTATATGTCAAGATCGCTCTCTCCTTGCCTTTTTAAAATTGTAATATAATTTTTTTTAATTGTCGATTTAATTTTTTTTTTATTCTGCACCACCCAAAGTCACATTTTGTGAGATGGGCAGCTATATAAATATGAATGAATGAATGAATGGGCAGCTATATAAATATGAATGAATGAATGAATGAATGAATGAATGAATGAATGAATGAATGTGACAGGTCTATAGTTTTTCCAGTTTTCTCTTTTCCTTCTTTAAAATGGGGACAGCATTTGCTCTCCTTCACTTTTCTTGGATCTTGCCAGTCCTCTAGGAGTCCCCAAGATTATCATTAATTTCTTCAGTACCCTAGGATTAATCCATCTGACCCTGAAGATTTGAATTCATTTAAATTAGGTAAATTCTCTCTTATCCTCTCTTTGACTATCCTAAGCTATAATTCTCTTTCCCCCAGTGGCTTAACAATGACCAACTAGGGCTCATTTTCCTTTTAAGAGAAGACAGATGCAAAATAGGAGTTAAGAAGTTCTGCTCTGTCGTCATCACCCTTTACCAATTCATCACTTTCTCCTTGTAAGAGACTTTCACCCTCTTTGGCTTTCCTTTTGTTTCTGACATACACAAATAGCCCTTTTTATTGCTATCGGTGTTTATTTTTGATATCTCTTGCTGGCTGGGTGACCTTGGGCCAGTCACTCTTTCTCAGCCCAACTCACCTCACAGGGTTATTGTTGTGGGAAAATAGGAGGAGGAAGGAGTATGAGGTATGTTCGCCGCCTTGAGTTATTTATAAAAGTAATAAAGGTGGGATAAAAATTAAAAATTAAATAAATAAATAAAAGTGTCAACTCGTTTTGAGCATTTGTCTTTTTGACACAATTGACACAAATGTATTCTTGAGCTACGTATATGTCTTTCCTTCCATTTCCTACACATGCACCTTTTTCTCTTCAGCATTTTAGAGAGCTCTCTGTATGCCCATGCTGGACTTTCTACATTTCTCCCATTTTCTCTTCTTGTAGAAATTGTTTGCAATTGCACCTTCTCATTTCATAGGATTTCTCATCCTTCCTGGATTTCTTCCTCCTTCAGGATTTTAAGTCATTGGATCCAACCTATCTTCTCTGGGAGTTCCTCAAAACACACTTTCCTGAAATCCAGCATATTGGTCTCCATTCTTCCTCATCTGGATATCAAAGATAACGCAATCACTTTCCCCCAGTGCATCAGTCGTCTTCTCTTCTTCAACCATTTGGTGAGGATTAGGTCCAGGATTTCAGATCCCCTTGTTCTTTCTTCCACCTTCTGACAAATGAAGTTGTCAGCAATAGAGGACAATAATTGGTTGGACCTTTGACTCTTGGAAGAGTTAGAGTCCCAGTAGTTGTCAGGATAATTGAAATCTCCCATTATCACTGCAGCCTGACTCTTTGAAAGACCAGTCACTGATACAGAAAGGCCTCATACATAGTATCTACTGCCCACCCTCATAGTTTAATATCTCCCACAGCAATATCACTTTTGCTACTTTTTCTTTCTATTCTCACCCTAACAATTTGTACAGAATTTCTGTGATCCAATTCCATAATTTCTCTGTTTATGTATATTTTTGTTTACATGCTGTATGAGAGCCAGTTTGGTGTAGTGGTTAAGCCATCAGGCTAGAAACCGGGAGACCAGGAGTTCCAGTCCCACCTTAGGCACAAAGTCAGCTGAGTGACTTCGGGCCAGTCACTTTCTGTCAGCCCTAGGAAGGAGGCAATGGCAAACCACTTCTGAAAAACCTTGCCAAGAAAACTGCAGGGACTTGTCCAGGCAGTCTCTGAGAATCAGACACATTGAATGGATTAAAAAAAACTTGCAGTACAACATCCCCAGCCCCTCCTTTCTTTCCTAAGGCTGTTCCTTTTGAATAAGTTGTAGCCTTCTAATACTATATGTCAATCATGAGTACCAGCTCATCTAGTACTACCCTTCCAGGTTCAGTGATACTTATCACATCATATATGTCATCCTGAGTTAGGGTCTCTAGTTCTCCTGGTTTATTTCCCATATTTTATACATATTATACATCCGAGGTTCTGAATAACAGCTACTGGCCTTGCTGTTGTGGTTTCCTGCAAAATTCTGAGTCCCCACTCCAGCCTCCTGCTTTTTCCTTTGCATCTTGCTTTCTTGATCTCAGTCCTTGGCTCCACACTCAGTTTTAGACATTTGCCACCCTCCCCATTTGTTCTAGTTTCAAACTCTCCTGATAGGATTGGCAAGGCAGGTGTTAAACCCTTCCTTTCCAGCCTTTACAAGATGTAGCCCATTTCTTCTCAGGAGTCCTTTGTGAAGGTAACAGAAGCCGTTGTTGTAGAATTCAAATCCTTTTTGGTTTCACCATCTGTGTACCAATTATTGATTTCCAGGATCCCATTTTCTCTTCCTGCACAGGGATCCACGTGTGAAAGGACTGACCAAAAAAGAAAAACACCAAAACCCTACTTATGCTCCCAGTTCCTAAATCTTCTTGTCCAGGCCTCACAATCTCTGGAGATTCTTTCAGGATCACTTCTAGCAGTCTTATTTATCCCCACATGAATCAAGTGAAAATGATAGTTTTCAGTAGGTTGAATAATCTTGGTAAGTCTCAGTCACATCTCAGACATGGGCATCTGGAATGCACCTCCAGTGGCGCTGGCTGCATCCTGATCTTCTTGCTTCTTGCATCACATGCTTCACATATTTGCCACTGCCAACAGGAGCTTTTCCTATTCTAAGATACTCTTTTCATTCTCTGCCCCTCCTGGAGAGTTTCAGCTGTGATGTCGAGGAAATTCTCATCTTCCCTGATGCATTGCAGTGTAGAAACAGTTTCTTTAACCCTCTCTGCTTTCTCTTCCAATAACAACACACATTTATATTTGCAGCAGGTGTCGTTTGGGTCCTCTTCAGGCGTTGCACTTGTGGACCACAGTGATGCTTCCCTCACTGTCCATATTGCTTGGAGTAGGCTCCCCCTACTGATTCCCCCAGCCAAAGTCTCACGCAAAACTTCTCTATTGGTTCTGATTTATTTATTTTTTATGAGTGTGTTCCTCCATTTTCTTCTTCCTAGGAATTACAACTTTTATTTAGCCCAGCGCCCTTTACATGAACAATGTACTGTATTCCAAATGCTTAAGGCAGAGCTTTCCAAACTGTGTGTCGGGACACGTTAGCGTGTCGGCTGCAGTGCCTGGGTGTGTCGCGGTTGCTGCTGCCTCCGAACCCTGCCAGGATTCCGCGCAGGTCCTAGTGCCTGCCTTGTGCCTGGCTGCCTCCAAACCTGCTGTGATTCTGCGCAGGTCCTAGTGCCTGCCTTGTGCCCTGCTGTGTGTTGCGAAATGATGCACGTCTAAAAAGTGTGTCACCAACATTAAAAGTTTGGAAAGCTCTGGCTTAAGGATTAAGTAAGTAAGGGAGCACTCTGAACTAAAAATATAAGGTCTCTTCCCTTGCGTGCCTCCTCCTGCTGACTTTGGCTTGCTCTGTTCAGGCATGCACTGTAGGGGAAGGATTTGAAGTTTCTGAATCCACCTGCCTTGATAGTCTCTGTTTTCTCCATATTATGGGTGCTCCTAAGGAAGAGGAGGGGGGGGGAAACATAACCCATGCATACATGTACAAAAAGTAAGCGTAGGGCTTTCATCCCCCCCAGTACAACAGCTATAAAAATGATTCTGTGATGTGAATCCATTACTTTCCTGGGTTGAGTTGAAGCACTTGTGCAAGTAAGGCAAATTGGTTTCCAGTATTTCCAAAGCAAACCTCAGGAGATGACGACAAGCTACCCAGGCAAGCTAAGCTGTGCTTTAAAGTTATGGCATTCAAGTCCAAACCTCACATCAATAAATGAGTGTCTAAGGAAGAAAAAAATAATCAGAATGCCACGCAAAGAACCTTAATTCTCTGCCTTACAGACTCTGGCTTGGTCTGTCCTCTGAAGATTTATTTAACCTTGAATGTCCACATGTACCACAGATTAAAATGTAGAGCGGTGGAGGCAATAAGCTGAGTGTTTTGGAGGATTGTTGGCGGTGGAAGAATTCTGATAACACATAGGAAGGCACATTTGGGCTTATTTTTCTCTGTTGACAAGCTGGAAGCTCTTTTAACTATTGCTTGGCTACATAAATAGCTCTCTCAGATGGCAGAGCTAAAGCCTTTTGTGGACAACCTTGCAAGCAACAGGTTTCTGCCGTCTCCTCAGCAGCCCACTTTTCTTTGCCAAGAAGAAAGGGAGAAATTGGAAGTAGACTAGTATGGTTAGGCTGTTCAGTATAACAGCAGGTAGTCAGACCCCTGCTCTGCCATGAAGCTCACTTTGCAGCTTGAGGAAACTCACTATTTGAGACTGAACTACTTCATTGGATTGTTGTGAGAAATAAATCACAGCTTATTTAATCCACTATATTTCAGTTTATTAGAAGTATTAACATACACCAGTTTATGCTTATAATCACATTTAGGCATCTTTTGCCATTCCCCAATGTTTCCATCCATTGTACTCTATCTTTTTTTCATAGAAAATTATGAACTGATTTTCTTTTTTATTTTCTACACCAGTGTTTCCCAACCTTGGCAATTTCCAGGCGTATGGACTTCAGATCTCAGAATTCCAGAGCCAGCATGGCCATTGATAAGAATTTTGAGAGTTGAAGTCCACACACCTGGAAATTGCCATGGTTGGGAAACATTGCTGTACACCATAATCAGGACAATCCTATACAATATTTTGCTAGGGCATGTAGCAGTGTCTATGTGTAAAATTATGAGTATAGTATTCACTGATTTATTTGCTTCAATCCACTCATGTACAAAGTTTATTTTTGTTTATATTTTTATTTCAACCCAATTGTGTTTGCTGAAAAATGTAGCTAAAACCCACAAACATGAATGTATACAAGATACCAGTTATTCAATGGAGAAAGTTGAGAAAATTGGCTGTACCTAGCCAAGCATGGTTGACCTCAAAAAAGCTAAGTAGGATTGGATGAGGTTAACATTTGGATGGGAGACCACCAGGAACTATCAGGGCTATAGACTAGGCTGAGAAATCAAAAAAAGCCATCCATAAGAAGGCAATGGCAAACCACTTCCATATTGTTGCCCAAAAACCTACATGGATTTTTCCATTCAGTCACATGGAGTCGAGCTTGACTTGAGGAAGACTTTATTAACAGAGGGAAGAGGAATTTAGTTCAAAGTAAAAGATTCACTCAAGTTGGCAAAACGTTAGGAAAAGAACACTTAGAAAAATAAGGAGATCCACAAAGCTATGTGTGATTCAAAGCCATCTATAACATGTTTTGTTTATTTACTATAGGTATTCTGCATCTAACCAGAAAAGAGTAGCTTCATACTTCTCTATAGAACACAACTACTAACTTCAGATTATCTGAAGTTTCTTGCTCTCCTCTCCCATTTACATTTCATTTGATACATCATTTAATTAACCAGGTTATTCACCTGGGCGTTTCACATAAATCTCATTCTGGGTCTTAAATCATAGTAAATAATGTCTTTGTCCTCATCTTGTTCTAAATCTTGAGTTGTTTAACTGGTTTATTCCACAAGCTGAGGCCCAGGACACATGCAGCCTCTGAAGGCTTTGGGTATAGGACCCAGAATTATGATATTTGTGATATGATAGTAGGAAATATTATTGAAAACCTAAATGGAGAACCCTCATATTACCTAATTTTAATGAAATAGTATCAAATTCAGTTTTTGTTCTTGTCTCGCCTAGTACTTTGTGGTCCTCAGTCTGGAAAAAAGTTGCTCATTCCTGATTTATTGAAGAAACACTATTGACTAGGTGTGTACAATATTCTAATCCATAAGCCATAGTTGAGAAACAATAATGGCTAGACTTGTATAACATGTTCTGTCAAAATCAACAAAGCAACATTATGGCTTAATGCATTAAGTGCTGATAGCTTCTATCTAGTGGTTAGATCCCTTCATGGATCACTGCCTTGTCGTGGTGAAGGGGCTTGCGTAACTCAATGAAGTCAGGTCAAGAAGAACAGGTCATGATGGAGAGTTCTGACAAAACGTGGTCCACTAGAGGAGGGAATGGCAAACCACTCCAGTATCCTTGCCAAGAAAACCCATGGACAGTATCAAAAGGCTAAAAGATATGACGCCGGAAGATGGGCCCCTCAGGTCGGAAGGTGTCCAATATGCTACTGGGGAAGAGCAGAGGGCAATTCCGAGTAGCTCCAGAAAGAGTGAAGCGGCTGGCCCAAAGCCGAAAGGACGCTCAGTTGTGGATGTGTCTGGAAGTGGAAGGAAAGTCCGATGCTGTAAAGAACAATATTGCATAGGAACCTGGAATGTAAGATCAATGAATCAAGGTAAGCTGGATGTGGTCAAACATGAGATGACAAGATTGAACATCGACATATTGGGAATCAGCGAACTAAAATGGACAGGAATGGGCGAATTTAATTCAGGAGACCATTATATATACTACTGTGGGCAAGAATCCCTTAGAAGAAATGGAGTAGCTCTCATAGTCAATAAAAGAGTAGGAAAGGCAGTACTGGGGTACAACCTCAAAAACGACAGAATGCTTTCAGTTCGAATCCAAGGCAAACCATTCAACATCACAGTAATCCAAGTCTATGCCCCAACCACTGATGCCGAAGAAGCTGAAGTTGACTGGTTCTATGAAGACCTACAACACCTTCTAGAACTAACACCAAAAAAAGATGTCCTTTTCATCATAGGGGACTGGAATGCTAAAGTAGGAAGTCAAAAAAAAAAAAAGGAAATCAACCCTGACTGCTCATTGGAAGGACAGATACTGAAGCTGAAGCTCAAATACTTTGGCCACCTAATGTGAAGAAAGGACTCACTGGAAAAGACCTTGATGCTGGGAAAGACTGAAGGCAAAAGGAGAAGGGGACGGCAGAGGATGAGATGGTTAGATAGCATCACCAATGTAATGAACATGAATTTGAGTAAACTCTGGGAGGCAGTGGAGGACAGGAAGGCCTGGCGTGCTATGGTCCATGGGGTCACGAAGAGTCAGACACGACTAAACGACTGAACAACAACAACAACAACAAGTGGTCATACCAATTTATACAACCCGGATTTGGTAGCCCCATCCCAGATCATGCCCAGTATTTCAAAAATTGTAGACTAAAAGATCTTATTTCTAACTGTATTTTTAGGTAACCAGCACATACAACAGTAACCAAGTGCAGATAAAAAATTGCTCCTGCACCTATAGTTGTGCAGAAAAGGAAATTCCAGCAAGAGTAACTTGTTTTTTTTCCCCTAAATTTCATTAGAGTTTTAGATATACATAGTTAAAAGGGTGAAAATGAAAAGGAAATAGAAATACAAATCAAAGAAAAAAGTAAAAGTGTATAGAAAAGTAAAAAAAAGAAGAAAAAGATAGAACATAGAAATTAGTCAACTTCCGATTTATCTCTGGTCTTAGTAATTTAAAAAAATTTTTCTTACATGCTAGCTCTATATATAACATACAAAAACATTTCTTGTCTAATATATCAATTTATATATATTTTAGTCTTCAAAACCCCAGATAAGCTTCGCCTAACCTGCATGTTGTAAATAGTCCATTAATGGTTTCCATTCTTTAAGAAAGTAACAGTTTGAATTTTCTTTTAATAAGCATGTCAATTTGTCATTTTCTGCCATATCCATCAGTTTTAACATCCAATCTTGTATCGTAGGTAAAATCTGATTTTTCCAATTTTGGCATATACAAGTCTTGCTGCAGTAATCATATATTGCATAATTCTTACAAATTGTTTTCCCATTTGTTCTTCCCATATTCCCAATAAAAATAGTTCCGGTTTAAATGGGACTCGAATTTGTAAAATATTCTGCATCAATGAATGTATCTGAGTCCAAAACTTCTTTGCAATTTCACATAGTAAAAAGACCCCTCTTTTCTTTTACATTTCCAACACAAGTTGGAAACATTCCCATACATTTTAGCAAGTTTTTGTGGGGTCATATACCATCTATACATCATCTTATAAAAATTTTCCTTCAAATTATAGCACAAAGTAAAATTTAACCCTTTGTTCCACATATCTTCCCATTGCTGCATTCGTATATTATGTCCAATATTTTTTGCCCATTTTATCATACAATCTTTTACTTGTTCCTCTACCATTTCTCCTTTTAACAATAATTTATACATTTTAGCAATTAAATGATCATCTGTCTCACATAATTGTATCTCAAATTCCGATTTAGTTTGTTCAAATTCAAATTTTTTAAATCTAATTTAATTTTTTCTACAAGTTGCATATATGAAAGCCATTGGAATGTATATCCTTCTAGAGCAAGTTCTTCTTTTGTTTTAATTATATATTGTCCTTGTTCTTTCTTTAAGAAGTCCTTATAAGTCAGCCATTTATCTTTATTTCTTACTTCTGTTCTATGAAATGCTTCTTGCGTGGAAATCCATAAAGGTCTTTTATAACATAAGGTTTGTTTATATTTACTCCAAATTCTTAATAATGATCTTCTAATATAATGGTTTTTAAAGTCCACATTAACTTTAACTTAGTCGTACCACAAATATCCAAGCCATCCATATCTTAATTCATGACCCTCCAAATTCAATAATTTTTCATTTTTCAAAACTATCCATTCTTTAATCCATACCAAGCAACAAGCAGCATAATATAACTTCAAATCAGCAAGAGTAACTTGTTAAGCAAATTATATGTATTGAAATTCCCTCATCTGTACATCTAGTAAAAGTGTAGAAGTAATACTCTTTTTTCTATCCTACCGCACACTAAAGCAAACAAGTAGATTAGTTTGTGCCACAAATAATAATTTTATTTTGAATGTAATTTGAGCTGTGGTTTAGCTTCATAATTCTTCAAAATTTTAGGGATCAGTTCTAAAATTTGGGGTGAATATAGAAATTTCTACTGCTACTTGTTCAGTCTCTCAAGGAGTTGCTCCCTATTTAGCATTAAAATGTAGAATACTATTGACATTCTGGAGGTGACGGACTCGACCGAGCTGGGGATGGTGACGGCTGACAGGAAGCTCTGGCGTGGGCTGGTCCATGAAGTCACGAAGAGTCGGAAGCGACTGAATGAACAAACAACAACAACTGTGTCCAGTTCTAGATACCATGATGTTCAAGAGGAAAATCGGGGAGCTGGAGAAGGTGCAGAAAAGTGCACCCAAAATGATCCAGGGTCTTGAAACTTTGCAAACGGGGACAGAATGCAACTGTTGGGGCTGTTTAGGTTAGAGAAAATATGCTTATGAGGGAATATTGTTTATAACATTATGCATGGTAACGAAAGGGTGACTTTTTCTCTTCTCCCATAATACTTAAACTAGTGGATACCCTATGAAACTTGACTAGTAGAAAATTTAAAACTGATAAGAGGGAATACTTTTTCATGCTGCATGTAATCAATCTGTGGAATATACTGCCACAAGATGTAATGTTGGCTACTAGTTTAGATGGTTTTAAAAGGAATTAGAGAAATTCCTAGCAGGATGACTACTGTCTTGATCAGAGCTTTCCAAACTGTGTGTCATGACACAAAAGTGTGTCGCCACACACAGTCTGGTGTGTCGCCACACAACCCGGAAGCGCTGATCATAATCAGCGCTTCCGGGTTTTCCCGCGGCGACACACCAACAGCGGTGCGCAAAAACTGAAAGCGGCAGCAGCGCTTCCGGGTTTTTGCACGCTGCCGCAACGGTGGCACTTCCGGGTTTTCCCATGGCGACACACCAACGGCGGTTGGTGTTTCGCCGCGGGAAAACTTTGGAAAGCCCTGGTCTTGATGATCCCTCAGCCACAGGGTCAATCTGCCTCTCCATACTAGGTGCACATCAATGGGAGAGAAGTCGTCTGGCCATCCTACTTGTGGGCTTCCTGGATACTTCTGGCGGGCCACTATGGGAGATGTAATGCTAACTAGATGGGCCTAAACTTGATCTAGCAGGGCTAGTCTCATTTCTTATGCAGTTTATCTTTTCAAACAATCTCACATCCATATAACTATAGTTTGTTCCCATGAGGAGGAACCTTGCAGGAGATGTAATAAATAGAAAAAAACTGTTTAATTCTAGAAACAATTTATTTGGAAAGGCAGTATATACATATATTAGTTAAATAAATAAATACACTATGTTCTGATAAAGTATGGTTCATGATCTGACCCATACAATATGCCATTTTATTAAAATCATACAATAAGTTCCTCATTTGGGGGATCTTTGGGTGGCTGGCTTAATGGATGCACACATTCAAATCTTCCAGATATGAAGCTTCTTTGATGATCTTGGAAAAGTCGGTCATTATCTCTCTCAGTGTACTTTCCTCATAGGATTTGTTGTTAAGGTAAAAAGGGAGGCTTACAATATGTTGTCTTTAACTCTGTGGAGGAAAAGTGGGTTTAGATATAATTAATAACAGTCCTGAGCTAGTAAAGGCCAAAGTGCATTTAACATTAAGTATACATAAGTGCTTGTTGTTCTCAATTTTAATATTTTAAATAGCAGTCTTGTGAAAGGATTACATGGAAAGGAAACATCATGAAACATGGAGAGGGTTTTTTTTAAAAAAACAAATCTTGCTTATTTATTAATTTAAAAAATTATAACCCATCTTTAAATCTGAACCAAGCCTCTAAAAGACTGACACAAAGGATGTGCACATGAAAATAAAATCAGAAAATTACCAGCCGTGCTATTGTTAAAACCTCAGAGAGTGGAATAAACCCTGTGGAAAGAAACTTTGATTGAAATGGAATCATATTTTTTTTCCCCAGTGTGTTTGTGGTGCTGTTTTTGAAAAAGAAATAGAGTCCATTCCTAGGTTGGGCAGTTGGGATTTGTGTTTTTAGAATCTGAGGGCTTTTTTCTCTTCACGCAACACACTGAAGCACAAGCTTTAACCCAAGCTAGTACAGTATGTTCCATTAACTCAGCCTGTGCGGTTAGTTTATGCTTCAATATTTTTTTCTTCCTGGCATTTTTCTTGCAGGTGAAGGGTCCGCTTTTTTTTTTTTTTTTTTTGGATGAACCAAATATTGATCCATTGGTTGTGATAGGAATTAACCAACCAGCCTGTCGCCTGAGCCTGACGTCGTGGGCTGAGAGAGAATGTCTGACCCAAAGTCACCCAGCCGGCTTTCATGCCTAAGGCGGGACTAGAACTCACAGTCTCCTGGTTTCTAGCCTGGAGCCTTAACCACTTAACCACATAAACATGGTTAGTTTATGCTTCAATATATTGTGTGAATTCAGGGAAGTGAGTTTCTTGAATAAACTCTAGTTAAATTAAGCAGAGTAAATGTCCCTGAGATTCATCTGAAAAGGTCACAAGGAGAACCTGAGAACAATAATCCTTTGCCAACATTGCTTCCTAAATGATGCTGTCTTTGATACTCAAGGCAGAATGCAGCCACCTAGCTAGCATAGCACCAAAGCAGTTAACCCAACTGGCAGGAAAACTGAGAAAGGTAGGACAGATTAGCGTAGCTTTCTCCAGCCTGATGCTGGATTTGAATGTCTGTGCCTCCCAGCCAGCAAGATGTTCAATACTTATATAGAGAGACTGAAAAAGACTTAAAAAGAGCTGAGAAGGACACCTGACAAGGAAGCTCCAAAGATATACTTTCACGAAATGAGCTGTGCCCATCCGTTAGGTGGGTGAAGGTATCAGAGAACGGGAAAGACAGAGGGAGAAATGCTGTGTCCATTCATCCATTCTTTATTCAAATAACCCAATTTCCTGAATTTATTTGGCCCACTGAACCACTAGGTTGGTTCACATAACAATTAGATGCCTAGTTTGTGGTTCCCTGAGCTGGACAATCCTACCCCTGGGACAGAGAATTCTGAGCTAAACAAGCCTTGCCTGATCCAGCAGAGTTCTTCTTACATTCTCATGTAATGGGTGTCATAAATGTGTGTGTGTGTGTGTGTGCATGTGCAGGTGTGTGCATGTGAATGGAGAATGCAGGGCCTAAAGCAAAGGAGAGACATTCATGGTAGAATTTTTATTTAAATCCAGTGTATATTCCTATTCTAAACACATGGAAAGCAGAAAGAAGCAAACAGCAGTGTTAGCTGCCTACGCAGCAATGCCCATAGCATTAAGGATGCTGGCTTTTTGCAATGTGAGGATTTCCCTTCACTGGGGAAATCAATACCTGCCTTTCAGTGCACCTTCGAGATGCCTTTTTCTGGCTGAGCAAACAACGCAAGTAAAGGGGCAGAGACTCTTGGTCTGAAATACTTATATTCTAATATTATAATTGATGTTGTATAGATTTGGCATGAAGAATTAATTGCTAATGAAAGCAGGCTGCTAGAGTGCAATTTTCACGCTATGTCTTATGTGCATTTTAGAAGACTGCCAGAAAAATTCTTTTTCCCAAATCATAAATGGGGTAATTTGTTGCATTTTTAAAGCCATTTGTCCAGAGAGATTATGAATGTATATTGCCTAAGGTTGTATTCCATCATTACAAAAGTGCTAGAATCCTTCTTAAAGTTTGTTTTACCTGTAGAAGCACTGGGAATTTTATCTCCTACATGAAATTCAACAACATTGGCATTTTGACATTTGAGAGGGGTCTTTTGGTTTTGTCAGCCGCAGGAAGAAAAAAAATTAGAGGAACAACTTCTTTTTAATAATGCAGCCAGTGATTCTGCTTATCCAGTTGCCCCAAGTGCAAGATACCTTTTGATATTTTGTATAGATATTTCTTTACAAAGCTTAACAAACCTTTGTAACAGTGATTAATTTTAGTGTTCAAAATATACTTTTAAATTTCATTCTTTTTCTACTTCTTCCGTGAAACAGGAAGAATCCATTTGCATTGGAATACAGTACAAACCTCTTTAAATGAGAGTTATTAAATTGAACATTAAGTTTCTTCAGCTTCATGGAGCATGACTTAGTAGAAGTATTGTCATTGCTCAGTTTTGGTTTGCTAGGCTAGGGAGAGATTATGCCAGACTTTTTTTTCTTCTTCTTCTTCTTCTTCTTCTTCTTCTTCTTCTTCTTCTTCTTCTTCTTCTTCTTCTTCTTCTTCTTCTTCTTCTTCTCCTTCTCCTTCTCCTTCTCCTTCTCCTTCTCCTTCTCCTTCTCCTTCTCCTTCTCCTTCTCCTTCTCCTTCTCCTTCTCCTTCTCCTTCTCCTTCTCCTTCTCCTTCTCCTTCTCCTTCTCCTTCTCCTTCTCCTTCTCCTTCTCCTCCTCCTCCTCCTCCTCCTCCTCCTCCTCCTCCTCCTCCTCCTCCTCCTCCTCCTCCTCCTCCTCCTCCTCCTTGTTTTTAATTTGCATTTAAGTGCATGTCTGTCTTTTAAGGTTAAGTTCTGGTACAGTTTCTTTCCATTAATAGGCTAAAATAAGTAGGTTTCAGTTTGTCATTTTTATGGGAATATTTAATTGAAATTAAATGAACCCAATTATTTGATGGAAGTGATGATAAGACCTCCAGCATTATAGTACTGGTGGGATGGATAATATAGGTCACTTGGGTAGCACCAAGGCCTTTGGATTCCCCTCTCTTCTGTGGCCTGAGTCACCTGTCAACTAAGCAGTCACATTCACCGATTAAATAATTAAATAAATAAATGGGAGAAAATACTGAAAGGCAAATTAATATGTCGGGTCAGAATAGGTTAATGGTACCACATGTTCTCAGATAACAGTTGGTAGGGCTTTCTCTAGCATATAATCTCTTGCGCCATTTCAGGAGGCCTCTTGCCTCAAAACAATCTCAAAACAATGACAATGGAAAAAATGCTCAGCTTCAGCTTCACAACAAATCTTTTCTCTCTTTTCTGTGTTTCCTTATTTTATTTTATTTATGTTTTGCTTATTATTCAGCCTTTAAAAAGAGTTCTGGAAACTGTCTTACCATTTTTAGCAATTCCGTTTATATTCCAGATGTGTTGACTGGAAATTCTGAAAGTTCCAGTACAGCATACCTGGAGGGCACCTTGCTTAGATTTTTCTGAATTCTGCCACTGAGCATTAGAATGCAACCACTTCTTCTAAAATAGTTGTTGATAATTATTGAATTAAATTTCAGCTTCTTATTGGTTTTATATCTTTCTCGGATATTCTCATATTCTAAAGCTGCCTTCCCCAACCTTCCGCAAGTATATTGGGACTGCATGAAAAACTCCTATTTTTGGCATGGCATAACTGTGCTCCCTAAAACATCTGGTAAATTGACTTCATGGTGAGAATCTGAAGACATGGAATTCATCTTTTCTTTCTCTCAAAGCCTCTCCCATATATCTTTTTAAGAAATGGCATAATTATGAAAACTAGTCAGTGTTTTTAGCATTCAACTGTGTCTTAGGAAGGTGGGTTTAGCTGCAAGATAATTTTCTGATCTGTTGACTAGACCTATAACATCAGAGATGGAAGAGTTTGATTAATTGGCCATGTTACAATAGGTTTCCCAAAGAGTCTGACTTTCACATATCCTCCACATTCTATAGAATTAAGGAGAGTATTCAAAGAGGAGAAAGCCAGTTTGGTGTAGCGGAAGGGGAAGTCCTTGTTGGTAGGACTAGGCAGACTAGAGTGTATCAGGAGGTTTAGCCTAACTAATGGAAGCTTTCCTAATTATCTTGTGAGAAGAATTCAAGACCCCCCCCCTTTTTTTTTTTGCCATATTGTCTTCCTCAAACACTGTTTCCTGCCATTGATTCTCCTTCTTGAGCAAGGTAAAAAGTCAAAGATTACAAAATAGAACGGGTTCATACAAAGAGGATGCAAGAAATTAATTATGACAGGAAACTGTTTAGACAAAAAATTCCCTTTAGACTTAATCGGAGACCTTGTAAGACAAAAGGTCACTCATTCACAGAACTTAGCAGAGCCCATTCAGGTAGACCTTCTTCCTCAGCCAACCAGATCTCCATAATCAAATAACAAAAGATTCCTTCCAAGGTGAACATTCCAGGCTAGTAGACAAAGCCACAGCCCCTCAGGGAACCTGGACTATCAGAACAGGAAACACAAACAGCAGGGAGCCTGACCACAGAGCGCCTCCTATCTGAACTCTGGTAAACTGCACTTTCCTAGAATTCCTAGAGAGCGCTCCCTGCCAAGAAACCAGCCAAGTGCGCTTTCTCAGAAGTTCCTAGAGGGCGGGAACACTTTTACATAACAACAGCCAAGCTCTTCTATATAAAGAGCTTGTGGGGAGAATACAAACATGGCCACCTCCAACCAGCAGACTCTGTACATGCTCTTGGAAAATAAAATTATCTCTGTTCAAGCAATCGCCTAAGAACTTTCATTCGCAGCTCAGAATGGACCTGGTAAGATTTCCTTCCGACAATCTTTTACTAGGAAATTGATGAAAGAAAGAGTCTGCCAATGAGATTTAAATCACCCTTTCCCTCCCCGCAACTTGTAAAGATAGCAACTCCCAAATTTAGCAACTGGGGAAAGCTGCTCTAAAGCACAATGTATTGAAATAAGGTATAGTCTGAAATCACATGCTTTCTGATTAGGTGATTTCAGACTATACCTTATTTCAATACATTGTGCTTTAGAGCATCTTTCCCCAGTTGCTAAATTTGGGAGTTGCTATCTTTACAAGTTGCGGGGATATACAGTGGAGGTGAGGAATAGATTTAAAGGATTAGATCTGGTAGACAGAGTGCCTGAAGAACTATGGATGGAGGTTCGTAACATTGTACAGGAGGCAGCAACTAAAACCATCCCAAAGAAAAAGAAAGGCAAGAAAGCAAAGTGGCTGACTGATGAAGCTTTACAAATAGCTGAGGAAAGAAGGGAAGCAAAAGGCAAAGGAGAAAGGGAAAGATATAAACAACTGAATGCAGAATTCCAGAGAATAGCAAGGAGAGATAAGAAGGCCTTCTTAAATGAAGAATGCAAAGAAATCGAGGAAAACAATAGAATGGGGAAGACTAGAGATCTCTTCAAGAAAATCAGAGATATCAAGGGAACGTTTTGTGCAAAGATGGGCATGATAAAGGACAAAAAAGGCAGGGACCTAACAGAAGCAGAAGAGATTAAGAAGAGGTGGCAAGAATACACAGAAGAACTATACAAGAAAGATCTTAATATCCCTGATAAATATGATGGTGTGGTCACTGACCTTGAGCTGGACATCCTAGAGAGTGAAGTCAAGTGGGCCTTAGGAAGCATTACTAACAACAAACCTAGCGGATAAGACAGTATCCCAGCTGAGCTATTTAAAATCCTAAAAGATGATGCTGTTAAAGTGCTGCACTCAATATGCCAACAAATTTGGAAAACTCAACAGTGGCCACAGGATTGGAAAAGGTCAGTTTACGTTCCAATTCCAAAGAAGGGCAATGCCAAAGAATGTTCAAACTACCGTACAATTGCGCTCATTTCACATGCTAGCAAGGTTATGCTCAACATCCTACAAGCTAGGCTTCAGCAGTATGTGAACCGAGAACTACCAGAAGTGCAAGCTGGGTTTCGAAGAGGCAGAGGAACTAGAGATCAGATTGCCAACATTCGCTGGATCATGGAAAAAGCAAGAGAGTTCCAGAAAAACATCTACTTCTGCTTCATTGACTACGCTAAAGCCTTTGATTGTGTGGATCACAACAAACTGTGGCAAATTCTTAAAGAGTTGGGAGTACCAGACCACCTTACCTGTCTCCTGAGAAACCTGTATGCGGGTCAAGAAGCAACAGTTAGAACCGGATGTGGAACAACCGACTGGTTCAAAATTGGGAAAGGAGTACGACAAGGCTGTATATTATCACCCTGCTTATTTAACTTATATGCAGAGTATATCATGAGAAATGCCGGGCTGGATGAATCACAAGCCGGAGTTAAGATTGCCGGGAGAAATATCAACAACCTCAGATATGCAGACGATACCACCCTAATGGCAGAAAGTGAAGAGGAACTAAAGAGCCTCTTGATGAGGGTGAAAGAGGAGAGTGCAAAAGCTGGCTTGAAACTCAACATTAAAAAAACTCAGATCATGGCATCTGGTTCCATCACTTCCTGGCAAATAGAAGGGGAAGAAATGGAAGCAGTGACAGATTTTATTTTCTTGGGCTCCAAGATCACCACAGACAGTGACTACAGCCATGAAATTAAAAGACGCTTGCTCCTTGGGAGGAAAGCTATGGCAAACCTAGACAGCATATTAAAAAGCAGAGACATCACCTTGCCGACAAAGGTCCGTATAGTTAAAGCTATGGTTTTTCCAGTAGTAATGTATGGCTGTGAGAGTTGGACCATAAGGAAGGCTGAGCGCCGAAGAATTGATGCTTTCGAACTGTGGTGCTGGAGAAGACCCTTGGACTGCAAGGAGGTCAAACCAGTCAATCCTAAAGGAAATCAACCCTGACTGCTCATTGGAAGGACAGATGCTGAAGCTGAAGCTCAAATACTTTGGCCACCTAATGCGAAGAGAGGACTCACTGGAAAAGACCCTGATGCTGGGAAAGACTGAAGGCAAAAGGAGAAGGGGACGGCAGAGGATGAGATGGTTAGATAGCATCACCGATGTAATGAACATGAATTTGAGTAAACTCCGAGAGACAGTGGAGGACAGGAAGGCCTGGCATGCTATGGTCCATGAGGTCACGAAGAGTCGGACACGACTAAACGACTGAACAACAAAAATAGTCTGAAATCACATGCTTTCTGATTAGGACCACCTGCTTTAGGTTTCTAGTAGTTATGATTCATGATAAGGTGTAACATCTGTAAACTGGAAGCTCTTAAGTCTTCAGTGGTTGTAGTCCTAAGATAGAATAGAAAAGATATGGACAGCAAGGCTTTGCTCATGTAGCAGCAGCAGAGATGTTATATGCTTAGCCTTGATCTCAGAATCTGGAGAAGATGGACTGGCTATACCACCAGGTAACAAACTGGACCAGGTTTTGGATGTTGAAGCTGAAGCTAGTGGTCAGGAATGGAATGTGAATCTAGATCCTGCAGATGACTTCCCAACTCTGATTTGTTTTAGAAAGCAAGTAGGTTCCTTACCTGTCCAACATCATACCTCCCCAGTGATTCAGGGCACACACGAGATAGAAGGTGACAGAAAAGAAAAGAGATGCTTGCTTTCAGGCTTTTCCGGGATTCTTATTCTTCAGGAAGAAGGAGGGGGCTTAGAAAAGATGGGTTAATGGAAGACAGCATACTGTAATTTCTTACAACCTTTATCTGAGCAAGTTGCTCCCTGGGAATCAGTGCTATAACCACTACCCTTGTTGCCAGAAAGTCCCTGCTATGGAAGTGACAGAAAAAGAAAAATCAAGTTGAGTGATGAGTTCTAGATAAACAAGAAGCAAATGGAGCCAATGGAGAAACCAAGGAAAAGCAACCTCAGAACTTGACAAGCCAGGAGAGATACTTATCTTAGTGGCCTTTATGGAGATACTTACTTGCAATTGCCTACATAAAGGCTCTTTTGAATGAAAGAGAAATAGTTAAGAGTCTAAATACATCATCATCATCATCATCATCATCATCATCATCATCATCATCTAGCATTATATTATATTAATTATTACTATTATTATTATTATTTAGCAATTACTGATTTGTCTGTGCATTAATATATTTTATATTGTATCATTCACAGAAAGGTGGAAAGTAGTTTAAGCCAATGTTCAGTTCCTTCTACTATCTTTGGATTAATTCTCATCACTAGTTGTACGGAAGGAATAACACTGGGCGTACAGTTAGTAAATAGAAACATGCATTCTATGGTTTGTTTTAAATAACTTGTGACAAAATACAACCTTGTGAATAAGTCAGCTTAAACAAAATATCTGTCCATTGGAAGTCAAACACAATTCATCATATAAGAGAACTAGTGTGGTGTACTGGTTAAGGTGTTGGATTCGGAGAGGGGAGATGCATGCTCTAATCACCCAAAGTTCATTGGGTGACTCTGGGCCAGTCACACTTGCTCAT
Organism: Charina bottae; assembly: GCA_023362775.1. Taxonomy (NCBI): domain Eukaryota; kingdom Metazoa; phylum Chordata; class Lepidosauria; order Squamata; family Charinaidae; genus Charina; species Charina bottae. The sequence continues at coordinate 174,897,104 of JALMGJ010000003.1, read as the reverse complement.
TCCAGCTTACCTCATAGAGTTGCTGTTGACGTGAAAAATGGGAAGAGGGAGCATTATGCAGGCTATCTTGAGATTCTGAATTAAAGGCAGGATATAAATGTAACAAATAGAGACCGTATTTTGTGAGCAAAAATTCATTGTAGCATGAGGAGAATTAGCTGAATTGTTCTTATCATTCAGTGGGGAAGGCAAATCAACCGCAGTTCCCAGATAAAACCATTTAGATGATCACTTGATATTACAGTACAAAGGAAAACAATACAGTACAAAGGAACCATCAATAACTTATTATTTTCTGTGATAAGTTAAATAAGTATATATCAAATGGGTGGAAGTGGGTCACTTAGGGAAGATGGAAAAGAAAATAGCACTTTTGGTGCTTACTTGACCTACTTGTGGTTCACTTTGCTTGGCCACCTGAGAGATACACTGTCATCTCCCACTCATGGGAATATGCCATTAAATATTCTTTCACTTACTCCTGTTATCTTGCCTGCTGCAGCACAGAAATGCTGCCCTGAAAGATGTGCCATCTATCATTTATAAGAGGGAGAATAAATAAATTTAAAAAGTGCAACAGAAAGCGTTGCAGTTGTTCAGTTCACCAAAAAGCATTACTTGCACCAGTGCACAAGTGGGAGGAAACCTATGCTAAACAAAGGTGTTTGACATTGCTATTTGCATTACTGGCTGCACAAAATTAATCTTTTTATTATTCTTTGATAACCAGAGGAATTCAACACTTTCAATTCTGGCTTCAAGCTGTCAAGACTAGACAAGGATAAGAGTGTACAACATTGTAATTTGACCTGTAAGCAAATGCTTCCAACTATGAGGAAGACCCTGTCTCATTAGTAAGCTATGGTAGGTCCCAAGTGGAAAAAAGAAATGTAGTTCCATGGCAAGGAAACTTTCCTTTCCCTGAAGTTCTCAAAGGGAGCATGACTGTCCATAAAGTCAAAGTTATCCTCTGTAGGATGCTGAATAAAACTGATTTATTGCCATAGTGGTAGGATTCATTTTCATAAATGTAATGAAGCCAACATGCCATTTTCATCTTCCTTTCCTTCTTTCTTAAATATTTGTTTAGTACTAACACTATTTCTGGCTGCAGTCAGGAACACCGATGTAGTTTGGTGCCTTCCTGTCCAGAGGAATTATGTCTACTACCAGACAGGGAACGAAGAGATGATTTATAGGGACTGATTAGAGGAAAGTGAGTTGGCAATCAAGAAATAAAGAAGGCCAGGCTCAGGTACATAAGGCAGTATTTTTAAAAATCTTCTTTAAAGACATGGATCTTGTGTAAACAAAATCCCTTCCTCAAACGTTTAGTTAGTATTTATAATATTTGTACATTGCCTTGGTCAGAAAGACTCTAGGAGGTTCACAACAAGAAGAAAAGCAGCACTAATGATCAGCCCCATAAAAATAATATTAGTAATAAAATTAACAATAATAACATTGTGTGGCCATCCACACTCACACTACAAGACAAATGTTGACTGAAATAACAGTTTAAGGGCCAGAATGCAAGGAGGGTTGGGGCCAGGGATATCTCCTAGGGGAGGGTGGTCCATAGTATGGGGTTATTACTACAAAAGCCTGCCTTCTAGCCCATACCTCACTCATCTCACAAAGGGCAGGATTCCTAATAGGCCCTCTCTTGATGTTTGGACCAGATGGACGGAATCGTAGTTGGGTGGTTTTTTACATACAGTATCCTAGTGCCACATCATATAGTTCTTTATAGTTATTAACTGACACTTTAATTTGGGCCAAAAGCCAAGCAGTAGACAATGATCTCAGAATAGATATGATTCTGTGGAAGTGGGTTTCCCCAATTTATAATCTGGCTACCATATTCTGCACCAGCTGTAATTCAGAGCAGTCTTCAAAAGCAGCCCCATGTTGCAATAGTCTTATCACGAAGTGATCAAGGCAGGAATCATGGTTGTCAAGTCTTCCTGATTTGGTATGGCCTTAACTGATGCACCAATGAGAGCTAGGCAAAGCCCTGCTCATGACTTCCAGCTGCTGCTCTAGGAGTAGCTGTGAATTCAAGAGTTCCTCTAATGACAGATTAGCTCCTTCAGGGAGAGCACAATCTCATCAAGATCAACCACTGGGACCAATGTTGCTTTTTATTATTCTCTGTGTGAAAGAGTTGCATGGGTGAATTAAACAAAGACAGCTGACAACAAAAAAGGGTGGGTGCTGGATGGAAAGGCTAAAAGTACAATGGATGGAAATGCTTCTAACAGCAAATCCAGATGGCAGTGGCTCTCATGTGTCATCAGGTAGACTATCTTCATCACTGCTGTTGATGCTTCTTGGCTGTGGTTGGTACTTAAGGTAGATGTTATGTATGCCAGGTGATGCTGTGTTGGTAGTTAATGCTTTTTGGTCCATTGAAGTTCATGTAGCTTGAGAGCTGTAGCTGTGGGTGGGGGGTTTCTGCAGTTCTTTTTCTGTAACAACAAAGATCAGTTGTCCTTTAAGTTTGTGTGTGTTTCCTCCATTTTCTTGCTACCAATTAGTAGATGACACAATCAGGAAAATCCATGTAACAAGCTGACATTCACAGCCACACAGAAAAGCCTCCAGTATCCAGATGACTGGCATTCAGTCAAGGGCAGAAAAATTAGGATAAAGAACTTTACTTGGGTGGCAGAATATAGAACTAACTATTTTGTAAAGGTGGAAGGGGGTCTGAATTTTTGATGATTAACAAGTAGAGAGATGATTTAGTAAAAAGGCAAAAATCTCATGCTAGGGATTGTTAGAAAAGGGTTTAATGTGTGACAGCCAGTATTGCAATGCTTTTTAACAAATTTATGATATGGTCACATTTGAAACATACATAAAAACATACAAACAAGAAGGCTGTGACATTGGAAAAAGCACAGAAAATTACAAGCACATTATGTGGTTGTAGCTGTGTATGGCGATGGATTATAATTCTCATCATTCCCAGCTAGCATGGCCAATAAGTTGTAATGCTGTTGCAGTGACCAAGAAAGAACATGAGAGATGGATATATGGTAAAACTATGTGCAGTCTGTAGGAATAGAAGATTCTTTTCTTCCCATTATGCTAGAACTTGTCCAATAAAATTGATCGCAGTAAAACCAAGACAGGCAAAAGAAACTCAAAATTTAATTGACAGAATTTATTGCTAAACGAACTATCATCATTATTAGTATAAATACTTTTAATAGTTGACATTAATCAAAATCATGAGAGACCAAATACACTAGACAAAAGTAGATAAACTAATTTATCTAGGTCTTCCTCTAAATAGCTCAGAATAGTCCATTTTTGTTATAAC